>CM059580.1:9426377-9448575 GCA_030386875.1 Morinoia aosen
GGGAGTGTGGGGGAGTGTGGGGGAGTGTGGGGGAGTGTGGGGGAGTGTGGGGGAGTGTGGGGGAGTGTGGGGGAGTGTGGGGGAGTGTGGGGGAGTGTGGGGGAGTGTGAGGGAGTGTGGGGGAGTGAGGGAGGCCATCAGCCCCACAAAACAAGGCTGCCGGCTGACACTTCGATCAGCAGCTGACGCACACAACTGTCAGCCTGACTGATGATCTTATTTCCGACGCTGACGAGCGTCAGTCACGGCAGTGAGCGTGACTGAAGAGCGTCAGTTGCGTGCTCGTGTTATCTATATTTTGATTATACTGAGAATTGGTCGTCGAGTTGCTTAATTATGAATCTGTTCCTAACGTCATCTCTTTTTCTCTATGCACTGTTTTTATTGGAGTCCTCATTTCCGCTATTTATCTATTTGCTTTCATTATTTATTCATTAATATTTCATTATTAGTTCCCTATGTATTTATGAAGCAATATATTGTGCTCTCTGACGTATTAATTGTATTGCTATAATGAACACTATACCCGTAAATATTAGATATTTTAATGAAAATATTCATATTTTTGCATTACATTCATGAAAATATTATTATCAGTTCTATTATTTTCATTTAACAACAGTTGGCTAATTTGCTGGATGAATTTAGAATTTTCGTAAAATTCACTATCTATTTCCAAGGATTTTTCAGTCGCGATAAAAAAATTTAGGCTCAAAATCGTACATTTTTCCAGTCACTTATGAATATCTCTAAACTCATCATTTCCTAAATAGTGTAAATTCTTTCATTGATTTATTTTTACCAGCATCTACAGTCCTATCTTCAAAGTAATAAAAAAAATTCTTCATTCTCAAAGCTAACAATTTTCTATCTTATTGCTAAACTTCCTGTTTTTCTTAAATTTTCCCATATTCCCCTGAATTCCCTTATTTCTCCCTAAATTCCCTCAATTCATCCCAAATTCCCTTATTTCTCCCTAAATTTCCACTATTTGCCTCTAAATTCCTCAATTCCTCCCTAAATTCCCTCAATTCATCCCAAATTCCCTTATTTCTCCCTAAATTTCCACCATTTGCCTCTAAATTCCTCAATTCCTCCCTAAATTCCCTCAATTCATCCCAAATTCCCTTATTTTTCCCTAAATTTCCATCATTTGCCTCTAAATTCCTCAATTCCTCCCTAAATTCCCTCAATTCATCCCAAATTCCCTTATTTCTCCCTAAATTCCCTCAATTCATCCCAAATTCCCTTATTTCTCCCTAAATTTCCACCATTTGCCTCTAAATTCCTCCATTCCTCCCTAAATTCCCTCAATTCATCCCAAATCCCCTTATTTCTCCCTAAATTCCCTCAATTCATCCCAAATCCCCTTATTTCTCCCTAAATTCCCTCAATTCATCCCAAATCCCCTTATTCCTCCCAAAATTCTCTCATATCTCTCTAAATTCTTTTAATCTTCCTCAAATTCCCTAATTCTCCCAAAATTCACCTTTTTCCCCTAAATTCCCCCATTTCTCCCCAGACTCCCCCAGCTCGCTGACGCGACCTCTAATATCTTAAGGCAAAAAAAGATACGGGGAAGAAATGACCCCATACAACGGCATGCTTCAGAGCCGACCATTTATGGCCGTTTCAGGGACGATTTAAGGGCAATTTAAGGGGCTTTTAACCTTAGAATCATTATTTGCTGGGAAGAATGAAATGTTAGGCCTACAGTGATTCTAGGCCTTGGGGAATTGCCCAATTATTTGATTGCGGGTCGTTTGAACATTTAAAATTAAAAAATAAAATTCAATGTCATGTATACATTGAAAACAAAATTATTTACGCTGCATAGATATAATATTTGCTAGGCATTGTTTAATATTAATTCAAAATGAATAGATATTAAATTTAATAAATATTAGTTAATATTCATTTTGAAAATACCTAATTATATGCCTTAATTAAAACACATACAGAAGCATATATTTATTAATTATTTCCATAAGAGATACATTAGAATGACGATTCATGTAAAATTTGCTTGCATACATTCTTATCAATATCATAAAACCCATAGTTATTATGAATAACATATTCAAAAATAGAACAATGAAAATTTATGGAACTAAAATGCGTAAAGTGCGTAAACTGAAATGCGTAAAGTGCGTGAAGTGAAATGCGTAAAGTGCGTAAAGTGAAATGCGTAAGTGCGTAAAGTGAAATGCGTAAAGTGCGTAAACTGAAATGCGTAAAGTGCGTGAAGTGAAATGCGTAAAGTGCGTGAAGTGAAATGCGTAAAGTGCGTAAAGTGAAATGCGTAAAGTGCGTAAACTGAAATGCGCAAAGTGCGTGAAGTGAAATGCGTAAAGTGCGTGAAGTGAAATGCGTAAAGTGCGTAAAGTGAAATGCGTAAAGTGCGTAAACTGAAATGCGTAAAGTGCGTGAAGTGAAATGCGTAAAGTGCGTAAAGTGAAATGCGTAAAGTGCGTAACTGAAATGCGTAAAGTGCGTGAAGTGAAATGCGTAAAGTGCGTGAAGTGAAATGCGTAAAGTGCGTAAAGTGAAATGCGTAAAGTGCGTGAAGTGAAATGCGTAACGTGCGTAAACTGAAATGCGTAAATTACGTAATTCCAAGAGCGTAAACTGCGTAAGTCCAAGTGCGTAAACTGCTTAAGTCCAAGTGCGTAAACTGCGTAAGTCCAAGTGCGTAAACTGCGCAAGTCCAAGTGCGTAAACTGTATAAGTCCAAGTGCGTAAACTGTATAAGTCCAAGTGCGTAAACTGCGTAAATCCAAGTGCGTAAACTGCGTAAGTCCAAGTGCGTAAACTGCGTAAATCCAAGTGCGTAAACTGCGTAAATCCAAGTGCGTAAACTGCGTAAATCCAAGTGCGTAAACCGCAACGCGTGCGCGTAGGTTACGACGTAAGCTGACGCGTATGGATCGCAATTGCGCCAATAGCGGGGCCATTACGGCGCGTTACGGCGCGTTACGACGGGCAGATCTCTTCTAATTGACTGGCCTGGAACATGTCGGGAATGGGAATGGTGGCAATCGCATGGAATCGGGAATTGGCTAAGGAATGGGACGACATTGTCTTGAAGTCTTTAAAATAGGATGAGGGACTGAAGAAATTAACTGAGAAAATGAAAATTTTTGCTAAAAATGTTGGATTTGGGCTGAGAAGGTTTGAAAATAGCCGAAAACCTGGAAAATTGCAAATGTATATTAGAAAATAGGATTTGGTCTGATGAACTTTGATAATAGGCTGAATATCCCGACATATATTTTACTCCCTATTTTTATCGAGAGTTCACAGTCTAGTAAACTCCCAGAAACAGATACTGAATCTGGTACGAGAAGCTGCTGCTTCCACAAGTTGAAACGAAATAAATGTACACAAGGAGTTGCGGCAATACAAGTTGAAACTCCTTGTGTACATTTATTTCGTTTCAACTTGTAGAAGCAGCAGCTTCTCGTACCAGATTCAGTATCTGTTTCTGGGAGTTTACTAGACTGTGAACTCTCGATAAAAATAGGGAGTAAAATATATGTCGGGACAGCACGTACCTGCACTGGGCCAAGCATTGCTGTCGTTGGGCTTCGGTCACCTTTTGGGGTGATCGATAGCGCAGTCGATAGCGTGCCGGCTCGGTAATTTATAAGTGCTGAATATTTGGGCAATTGGAAATGCATGTCGAAAATAGGCTAGCGTGGATAACTAATAAAATAGGCTAGGAAATTGAGGGTTTGGAAATGAACGTTAAAAAATGAAAAGAAATTTTAAGAATGTACGAAATTGGTTGAAAAATTTCGGAATGCTTGACGAATTGATAAAAATTGGTAGACAAATTCTGGATTATTGGAAAAACTGAAAAAATTGCCTAGCCAGTACAAAGTTTGGTAATGAACTGGAAAATTGGATAAAAATAAAAATTATCAGAAAACAGGAATTAATCGATACAGAAATTGGAAATTTCTCGAAGAACTAAAAAAATTGTGTGAAATTTGCAAGATAATCTGCAAAAAATACATGGAAATGAAATTATTAATTTGAATTAAATTAATTCAGTTGCAATGGGGGGTAATTGGATAGAGAAGTAAACAATAGGGTAGTGAACGGATCAATATAGGTAGCTTTTCTGGTATGGGGTGGAAATTTACTTATTTTTAAAGGAGGGAGATTAATTTGGGAAAAATAAATAATTCAGTGAATGGAAGAATAGGTGAGTGAATGTGGAAATTATTGTGTGAAAAACAGGATAATTGGGTGAAAAAGGGTATAATCGGGTGAAATATGGGATAGTCGAGTGAAAAACAGGATAATTGGATGAAAAAGGGTATAATCGGGTGACATATGGGATAGTTGAGTGGAAAACAGGATAATTGGATGAAAAAGGGTATAATCGGGTGACATATTGGATAGTTGAGTGAAAAACAGGATAATTGGATGAAAAAGGGTATAATCGGGTGAAATATGGGATAGTCGAGTGAAAAACAGGATAATTGGATGAAAAAGGGTATAATCGGGTGACATATGGGATAGTTGTGTGAAAAACAGGATAATTGGATGAAAAAGGGTATAATCGGGTGAAATATGGGATAGTCGAGTGAAAAACAGGATAATTGGATGAAAAAGGGTATAATCGGGTGACATATGGGATAGTTGAGTGGAAAACAGGATAATTGGATGAAAAAGGGTATAATCGGGTGACATATGGGATAGTTGTGTGAAAAACAGGATAATTGGATGAAAAAGGGTATAATCGGGTGACATATTGGATAGTTGAGTGAAAAACAGGATAATTGGATGAAAAAGGGTATAATCGGGTGACATATGGGATAGTTGTGTGAAAAACAGGATAATTGGATGAAAAAGGGTATAATCGGGTGAAATATGGGATAGTTGTGTGAAAAACAGGATAATTGGATGAAAAAGGGTATAATCGGGTGACATATTGGATAGTTGAGTGAAAAACAGGATAATTGGATGAAAAAGGGTATAATCGGGTGACATATGGGATAGTTGTGTGAAAAACAGGATAATTGGATGAAAAAGGGTATAATCGGGTGACATATGGGATAGTTGTGTGAAAAACAGGATAATTGGATGAAAAAGGGTATAATCGGGTGACATATGGGATAGTTGTGTGAAAAACAGGATAATTGGATGAAAAAGGGTATAATCGGGTGAAATATGGGGTAGTTGTGTGAAAAACAGGATAATTGGATGAAAAAGGGTATAATCGGGTGACATATGGGATAGTTGAGTGGAAAGGGGGATAATTACATGAAAAAAGGGTATAATCGGGTGAAATATGGGATAATTGAGTGAAAAGTGGGATAATTATTTGAGAAAAGGGTATAATCGGGTGAAATATGGGATAATTGAGTAAAAAGTGGGATAATTGAGTGAACAGTGGGATAATTAATTGAGAAAAGGGTATAATCGGGTGAAATATGGGATAATTGAGTGGAAAGTGGGATTTTTAAATGAAAAAGGGGATAATCAAGTAAATAAGGAGATAATCGGGGTGGGTAAGAAGCTAATAGGATGAAAAAAAGGAGAATCGTTTCAATAATTAGTAGTAGATCGAAATTAAAAGATAATAGTATTTTGTAAATTAATATATAGAGGAAGAAGCTAATTATTTCTTAAAATTTTTTATTAGTTCCGAATATTTCCTAAAGTGCATCGTTCAATAGTTGATGGTGATTGAAAGTCATTTACTTAGGATAATACGTGCTAAAGGTGAAAATTATCAAGCTTCAATAACTAGGTAACTTAGCAACGCCATGTGAACTTGAGGTTCTTAGACGTTCCTAAATTGTTTTTAAATATTCCTAGACGTTCTTAGATTGTCTATAAATGTTCCGAGATGTTCTTAAATGTTCAAATATGTTCGTAAATGTTCATATCTGTTCTTAAATGTTCAAATATGTTCGTAAATGTTCATATCTGTTCTTAAATGTTCATATATGTTCCTAAATGTTCATATATGTTTCTAATTGTTCATATATGTTCCTAAGTGTTCATATATGTTCCTAAATGTTCATATATGTTCCCAAATGTTCCCTGAATGAGATCCAAAATACCCCATAAACCTCAACCCTCAACATACTTTTATTTACAAAAAACTCCTACAAAGTCATCTCCAAGAACTGGCCCTCACAATTTCCTAGCGGGTAATCCGCTAGAACATATCTCGGCCCAGAGGCTTTCCCGCTATTTTCAGGCCCGGTGTTGTGAAGGCAAGTCTCACGCAATCCAAGTCAGTTTATTAGATCATACCGCGAGAAAAACAGAAGTTATTCTGCCGGATACGTATCCGGCAGGTATCCTGAGAAGTATCCGGGCTTCCTTGAGGAACCTCGCACCTTAAAAATATAAAAAATAAACAAATAAAGTTTTCTACCGAGCGTTGTTTTGTAAAAAGCTCGTTAGGGTTGTGGCGGTGTTGTTTGTGTTGGCGGTGAGTTGGTGTTTTGTACATATGCGTATGTTCAATTACATAAGCAATTTTTCATATGTTGTATAGGCCTACGGATTTTACTTGCAGGATTTAGGTTAATGTTAGAAATAAAGTTCCTTTATATATACTGTAAGTAATATGCATTATACAAATGTATGACACACCAAAAAGTAACTTAAATACTGGGAGTAAAGTCCGTAGACTTACCTAAATTTTTTTCCGCCAATCATTAATTTTTTTCAATGCATTTTGAATTTTTCAAGTTGAGAATTTTAAATACTGGGAGTAAAGTCCGTAGACTTACCAAGTTTTTTTTCCGCCAATCATTAATTTTTTTTAATGCATTTTGAATTTTTCAAGTTGAGAATTTTAAATACTGGGAGTAAAGTCCGTAGACTTACCTAAATTTTTTCCACCAATCGTTAATTTTTTTTAATTCATTTTGGATTCTTCAAGTTAAGTATTTGCCTCAAAAACAACCTATTAAAAATAAATTTACAAAGAAGTAAATTTTTGTGACAAATTATCTAATAATGTATTCGTTTAGCACAGCAATTAGTGTGAAATAAATGTTCATTTAAAACTTTAAGTAAAACGTTAACTGTTCTCATGCTTCACCCGCAGAATAATTTTTCACAACCATGCACTTTATTAATGTATGATAATTGCACAATATCATTAATATATCCAATGTTATAAAACAATTAGTAACTATTTCAACGAAGTGAATTACTATGTAGATTTAAAAATAATTGGTCTGGGGTTCCGTCAAAATTAACGGGACTGAAAACCCATCGATTTCGACGGTGGGTGTACGTACACCCACCGTCGAAATCGTCGAAATAGAAATCCCATTAAAAAAAAAATCAATTATTGTGACAAGCTTCAAAAAGACTTGATGTTGCTCACATAAAGTCAAATATATGTATATATGTATATATGTATATATGTATATATAAAGTTCAAGTGCAACATTATTGCTGCTTTCGTTGACAACATCTAATAAATTTATTATACATATTATAAATTGATGTGTTTTTTTCATTTTGCCAAAATAAGTTTCTCATCAAAACCAAAATTACTCAATAAAAATGTAATTTAAGTAAAAAGAATGGGAATTATCATGATCACATTATGATTATAGTGGTAAATTTAAACAATGTTATTTAGATATTTCAATTAGTAATGAAATGAATGAATAAATAAATAAACGAATATATTATTTAGCCATAAGTTTAGGCCTACTAACTTTATTTTCAATTCTGTAAAGCTTTCTTACATAACAGTCTTTTGAAGATCTCTCATATACAAAATGTTTTATTATTAGCTCAACATCTTTTTATACATCGAAATTAATGCATAAAAAATCCTAAAATTAGAGCCTGAAATGAAAGTCTAAATTCAAACCTAAAATTAGAGCCTGAAAGGAAAGTCTAGATTAAAGTCTAAAATTAGAGCCTGAAATGAAAGTCTAGATTAAAGTCTAAAATTAGAGCCTGAAATGAAGGTCCAGAATACAGTCTAAAATTAGAGCCTGAAATGAAAGTTTAAATTGCAGCCTATAATAAAAAATTAAATCTCAAAAACGAAAGCCTTTAACGCAACCCTATAATTAAACCCTAATATAAAACCCGGAAGCAAACCCTGCAGCTAAAACCTAAAATTAAAGCTCACGCATTTGAACCCCGAAATAGGCTTTCAGTGACGCTATATTTGCCGAAATACTTGTCCGTCACGGCCGCAATTAGGCCTACCCGCCCACAGCCTAAACGAAAACAATGCATTCCAACTAACCAAAACATGCGAAAGTAGACTACTGGACAAAATTCCTGGCTTATTAATTTCTTTTAAATTAAACTGGGCGAAATGAAGCTTAGAATGCGGTGCTTGTGTGGTTTTTTATTTTATAGGCCTACTTTGCTATGTATATTTTATATTTATTTTATAGGCCTACTTTGCTATGTATATTTTATATTTATTTTATAGGCCTACTTTGCTATGTATATTTTATATTTATTTTATAGGCCTACTATGCTATGTATATTTTATATTTATTTTATAGGCCTACTTTGCTATGTATATTTTATATTTATTTTATAGGCCTACTTTGCTATGTATATTTTATATTTATTTTATAGGCCTACTTTGCTATGTATATTTTATATTTATTTTATAGGCCTACTTTGCTATGTATATTTTATATTTATTTTATAGGCCTACTTTGCTATGTATATTTTATATTTATTTTATAGGCCTACTTTGCTATGTATATTTTATATTTATTTTATAGGCCTACTTTGCTATGTATATTTTATATTTATTTTATAGGCCTACTTTGCTATGTATATTTTATATTTATTTTATAGGCCTACTTTGCTATGTATATTTTATATTTATTTTATAGGCCTACTTTGCTATGTATATTTTATATTTATTTTATAGGCCTACTTTGCTATGTATATTCTATATTTATTTTATAGGCCTACTTTGCTATGTATATTGGAATTTATAGGCTGGCTGAATTTTAAATGCCTACATAATAAGCAGAAGGAATGTATACATTAAACTGTTTTGAGTGCCCGCTCCAGAATGAAAAAAAAATATATTTTTTGTTTTTGCGAACGAATCGTTTTGATGTAATTTCTAAATTGGATTGGTTTAAATTTTTGTAAGTACAATTTGTTATTTATTGTTATTTAAATTTAGGGTGAACTTATTTTAATTGATTTATTTTTTTAATTTTTGAATTTATTAATTTAGATATTTTTGTTGTTGTATTTATGAATAGAGGAGGTACAGCTATTGTAATGTTGTGGGAAATTGATAACAATTTTCATCTGGTATTCAATAATACCTATAGTGTATTTTCATGATAAACCTATGGAATTAAATAATTCTAAAATAACGCCTAAATTGAAGGTTAAATTTAGACCCTGATAATCAAAGCCCAAAATTAAACCATAAAATTAACCCGTAAAACCCCTAGGCTTACTGGATATTATATTTCTGCAGGATTTTTTAGACCTATTAGATTCACTAATATTTATATTTCGATATTAGAATACGTAAAGTTATAGCAGAGGTAAAGACTTTTGAAGACCAACGGATTCAGATAAAACATTACCCAGTCAAGATGTCTACAGAATATTGTGGCCACGTCCAGCAATTCCAGTCATGATATCTAAAGAATATTATGACATTATCCAGAAATTTTCCAGACAACTACAGAATATTATAACATCCAAAAATTTTCGTCAAAATATCTACAGAATATTATGACAACATCCAGAAATTCTCGTCAAGATATCCACAGAATATTATAACATCCAGAAATTCTTGTCAAGATATCCACAGAATATTATAACATCCGGAAATTCTCGTCAAGATATCCACAGAACATTATAACATCCGGAAATTTTCGTCAAAATATCTACAGAATATTATGACAACATTCAGAAATTCTCGTCAAGATATCCACAGAATATTATAACATCCAGAAATTCTTGTCAAGATATCCACAGAATATTATAACATCCAGAAATTCTCGTCCAGATATCTACAGAATATTATGGCAGTGTCCAGAAATTCCCCTCGCGCGACTGGCAACACCGCCTAGGCCTGCTCAGTCTGGCCGAGGCCTCGGTGGAGTGAGGGTGTGCGGCCGCGGCGCTCCCGCCTCCGCCTCCGTAACGCGATCCCCCCAAAATTAGCGCCAGAATTACTTTCGAGCCGCCGTTGTCGAGTGCTTTTTACGACTAGAATTTGCAGGAGACTTCCGGCCTTTTGTGTAACGGCCTAAAAAAACTTTTTCACTGGGCCTACATGCTGGAGGGAACTACTTAGGGTGTTTAAGTCACCGTATTTTTGTGTTGTTGCTGGGGAATTTTAAAGCGACTTCGTGTGTTCGTGGCGGGTTTCTGGGGAAATATGAGGGTTTTTTATCTAAGTTGCTTTATTTTGGAGCGTATCCAGACTACGATGTTTGGCTCCGCCTGACTAACGCTTGTTCGGCAACATTTTGTTTATTTGATCTATTTGGTCTTAATATGACTACTGGACTTCATGGGCCTATTACATTTTATACTGGATTTCATGGGCCTTCTGGGTTTTGTACATTTACTGGATTTTGCTGGCTTACTGGATTTTAAAGGCCTACTGGATTTTATGGACGTTCTAGATTTTATAGACCTACTGGATTTTATAGACGTTCTAGATTTTATAGACCTAGTGGATTTATAGACCTACTGAATTTTATAGACCTACTGGATTTATAGACCTACTGGATTTTATAGACCTACTGGATTTATAGACCTACTGAATTTTCTAGACCTACTGGATTTATAGACCTACTTGATTTATAGACCTACTGGATTTATAGACCTACTGGATTTATAGACCTACTGGATTTTATAGACCTACTGGATCTATAGACCTACTGGACTTTATAGACCTACTGGATTTATAGACCTACTGGATTTATAGACCTACTGGATTTATAGACCTACTGGATTTGTAGACCTACTGGATTTATAGACCCACTGGATTTGTAGACCTATTGGACTTTATAGACCTACTAGATTTTATAGACCTACTGGATTTATAGACCTACTGGACTTTATAGACCTACTGGATTTATAGACCTACTGGATTTATAGACCTACTGGATTTTATAGACCTACTGGATTTGTAGACCTACTAGATTTCATAGACCTACTGGATTTTATAGACTTACAGGAATTTAACATGCTCCTGGATTAAATAGGCCTCCTGGATTTTATAATGGATTTGATAGGCGTATTCAGAAGTGTATCCAGGCTACGTGGTTGGCTCCATGTGACTAATGCTTGTTCGGGCGAATTTTCTGATAATTAGTTTTGATGAACAAAAAGTTGAGTTTTAAAATGAAACTCTGTTGCATTTTGCGCGTATGGCGCAGATGTTAATGGAATTGTTATTGTTATTGCTCTTCTGTGCTATTTCTGAGGCGTCTTAATTTTTGCAAGCTGTGTGAACTGCAGTGACCAGTAGATGGATAAGTGCCTTACTGAGAGTTTCCTTCTCCTACTCCTGAAGTTAAGGCTTCAGATACGGTAGTTAAAGCTACCGATACTGTAGTTTGCAGCTACAGTTACTAAACCTCGTATCGTGATGAAAAACAACGATACTACATAGTTTTGATGAACAATAAGTTGAGTTTTAAAATGAAACTCTGTCGCATTTTGTGCGTATGGCGCAGATGTTAATGGAATTGTTATTGTTATTGCTCTTCTGTGCTATTTCTGAGGCGTGTTATTTTTTGCGCTAATTTCTGCTGTTTTAAATGAACCCTTTTCATGGTATTTGTGGTATTTGAAAGGAATTTCATTTATACGGTATTGTACGGTATTTATGCGATTTTATTTTACGTACGATATTTCGTGTTGTTTTGAAGTATTTACGGTATTTTATGGCATCTTATAGTATTTGCAGTATTTTATGGTATCTTATAGTATGTGCAGTATTTTATGGTATCTTATAGTATTTACGGTATTTTATGGTATCTTATAGTATTTACGGTATTTTATGGTATCTTATAGTATTTACGGTATTATATGGTATCTTATAGTATTTGAGGTATTTTATGGTATCTTATAGTATTTGAGGTATTTTATGGTATCTTAGAGTATTTACGGTATTTTATGGTATCTTATAGTATATGCGGTATTTTATGGTATCTTATAGTATTTACGGTATTTTATGGTATCTTATAGTATTTACGGTATTTTATGGTATCTTATAGTATTTACGGTATTTTATGGTATCTTATAGTATTTACGGTATTTTATGGTATTTTAAATATTTACAGTATTATATGGCATTTTATGACATGTTTTATGGAACCATAGTTTTATGGTATTTTATATGTACATTTTTGATGATATAGGAACCATATTTTATGGCATTTAGAGCGTCCGTGTGCCTCTCACAAATGGTATATAATTTGCCCATACTTCAACGAATACTTTGTCTCTGTAGCTCATACTTACATTTGTAGCATTACATACACGTACATTTGTAGCATTACATACACATACATTTGTAGCATTACATACACATACATTTGTAGCATTACATACACATACATTTTGTAGCATTACATACACATACATTTGTAGCATTACATACACATACATTTTGTAGCATTACATACACATACATTTTGTAGCATTACATACACATACATTTGTAGCATTACATACACATACATTTGTAGCATTACATACACATACATTTGTAGCATTACATACACATACATTTGTAGCATTACATACACATACATTTGTAGCATTACATACACATACATTTTGTAGCATTACATACACATACATTTGTAGCATTACATACACATACATTTGTAGCATTACATACACATACATTTGTAGCATTACATACACATACATTTTGTAGCATTACATACACATACATTTGTAGCATTACATACACATACATTTGTAGCATTACATACTCATACATTTGTAGCATTACATACATATACATTTGTAGCATTACATACACATACATTTGTAGCATTACATACACATACATTTTGTAGCATTACAGACACATACATTTGTAGCATTACATACACATCCATTTGTAGCATTACATACACATACATTTGTAGCATTACATACACATACATTTTGTAGCATTACATACACATACATTTGTAGCATTACATACACATACATTTGTAGCATTACATACACATACATTTGTAGCATTACATACACATACATTTGTAGCATTACATACACATACATTTGTAGCATTACATACACATACATTTGTAGCATTACATACACATACATTTTGTAGCATTACATACACATACATTTGTAGCATTACATACACATACATTTGTAGCATTACATACACATACATTTGTAGCATTACATACACATACATTTGTAGCATTACATACACATACATTTGAAGCATTACATACACATACATTTTGTAGCATTACATACACATACATTTGTAGCATTACATACACATACATTTGTAGCATTACATACACATACATTTGTAGCATTACATACACATACATTTGTAGCATTACATACACACACATTTTGTAGCATTACAGACACATACATATGTAGCATTACATACATATACATTTGTAGCATTACATACACATACATTTGTAGCATTACATACACATACATTTGTAGCATTACATACACATACATTTGTAGCATTACATACACATACATTTGTAGCATTACATACACACACATTTTGTAGCATTACATACACATACATATGTAGCATTACATACATATACATTTGTAGCATTACATACACATACATTTTGTAGCATTACATACACACACATTTTGTAGCATTACATACACACACATTTTGTAGCATTACATACACATACATTTTGTAGCATTACATACACATACATTTGTAGCATTACATACACACACATTTTGTAGCATTACATACACATACATATGTAGCATTACATACATATACATTTGTAGCATTACATACACATACATTTTGTAGCATTACATACACATACATTTGTAGCATTACATACACACACATTTTGTAGCATTACATACACACACATTTTGTAGCATTACATACACATACATTTTGTAGCATTACATACACATACATTTGTAGCATTACATACACACACATTTTGTAGCATTACATACACATACATTTTGTAGCATTACATACACACACATTTTGTAGCATTACATACACATACATTTTGTAGCATTACATACACACACATTTTGTAGCATTACATACACATACATATGTAGCATTACATACATATACATTTGTAGCATTACATACACACACATTTTGTAGCATTACATACACATACATTTTGTAGCATTACATACACATACATTTGTAGCATTACATACACACACATTTTGTAGCATTACATACACATACATATGTAGCATTACATACATATACATTTGTAGCATTACATACACATACATTTTGTAGCATTACATACACATACATTTTGTAGCATTACATACACACACATTTTGTAGCATTACATACACATACATTTGTAGCATTACATACACATACATTTTGTAGCATTACATACACACACATTTTGTAGCATTACATACACACACATTTTGTAGTATTACATACACACACATTTTGTAGCATTACATACACACACATTTTGTAGCATTACATACACATACATTTTGTAGCATTACATACACATACATTTTGTAGCATTACATACACACACATTTTGTAGCATTACATACACATACATTTTGTAGCATTACATACACACACATTTTGTAGCATTACATACACACACATTTTGTAGCATTACATACACACACATTTTGTAGCATTACATACACACACATTTTGTAGCATTACATACACACACATTTTGTAGCATTACATACACACACATTTTGTAGCATTACATACACACACATTTTGTAGCATTACATACACATACATTTTGTAGCATTACATACACACACATTTTGTAGCATTACATACACATACATTTTGTAGCATTACATACACACACATTTTGTAGCATTACATACACATACATTTTGTAGCATTACATACACATACATTTTGTAGCATTACATACACATACATTTTGTAGCATTACATACACATACATTTTGTAGCATTACATACACACACATTTTGTAGCATTACATACACATACATTTTGTAGCATTACATACACATACATTTTGTAGCATTACATACACACACATTTTGTAGCATTACATACACATACATTTGTAGCATTACATACACATACATTTTGTAGCATTACATACACACACATTTTGTAGCATTACATACACATACATTTTGTAGCATTACATACACACACATTTTGTAGCATTACATACACATACATTTTGTAGCATTACATACACACACATTTTGTAGCATTACATACACATACATTTTGTAGTATTACATACACACACATTTTGTAGCATTACATACACACACATTTTGTAGCATTACATACACACACATTTTGTAGCATTACATACACATACATTTTGTAGCATTACATACACACACATTTTGTAGCATTACATACACATACATTTGTAGCATTACATACACACACATTTTGTAGCATTACATACACATACATTTTGTAGCATTACATACACACACATTTTGTAGCATTACATACACATACATTTTGTAGCATTACATACACACACATTTTGTAGCATTACATACACATACATTTTGTAGTATTACATACACACACATTTTGTAGCATTACATACACACACATTTTGTAGCATTACATACACACACATTTTGTAGCATTACATACACATACATTTTGTAGCATTACATACACACACATTTTGTAGCATTACATACACATACATTTGTAGCATTACATACACACACATTTTGTAGCATTACATACACACACATTTTGTAGCATTACATACACATACATTTGTAGCATTACATACACACACATTTTGTAGCATTACATACACACACATTTTGTAGCATTACATACACACACATTTTGTAGCATTACATACACACACATTTTGTAGCATTACATACACATACATTTTGTAGCATTACATACACACACATTTTGTAGCATTACATACACATACATTTTGTAGCATTACATACACATACATTTTGTAGTATTACATACACACACATTTTGTAGCATTACATACACATACATTTTGTAGCATTACATACACACACATTTTGTAGCATTACATACACATACATTTTGTAGCATTACATACACATACATTTTGTAGCATTACATACACATACATTTTGTAGCATTACATACACATACATTTTGTAGCATTACATACACACACATTTTGTAGCATTACATACACATACATTTTGTAGCATTACATACACACACATTTTGTAGCATTACATACACACACATTTTGTAGCATTACATACACATACATTTTGTAGCATTACATACACATACATTTTGTAGTATTACATACACACACATTTTGTAGCATTACATACACACACATTTTGTAGCATTACATACACACACATTTTGTAGCATTACATACACATACATTTGTAGTATTACATACACACACATTTTGTAGCATTACATACACACACATTTTGTAGCATTACATACACACACATTTTGTAGCATTACATACACACACATTTTGTAGCATTACATACACACACATTTTGTAGCATTACATACACATACATTTTGTAGCATTACATACACATACATTTGTAGTATTACATACACACACATTTTGTAGCATTACATACACACACATTTTGTAGCATTACATACACACACATTTTGTAGCATTACATACACATACATTTGTAGTATTACATACACACACATTTTGTAGCATTACATACACACACATTTTGTAGCATTACATACACACACATTTTGTAGCATTACATACACACACATTTTGTAGCATTACATACACACACATTTTGTAGCATTACATACACATACATTTTGTAGCATTACATACACATACATTTGTAGTATTACATACACACACATTTTGTAGCATTACATACACACACATTTTGTAGCATTACATACACACACATTTTGTAGCATTACATACACATACATTTGTAGTATTACATACACACACATTTTGTAGCATTACATACACACACATTTTGTAGCATTACATACACACACATTTTGTAGCATTACATACACACACATTTTGTAGCATTACATACACATACATTTGTAGTATTACATACACATACATTTTGTAGCATTACATACACACACATTTTGTAGCATTACATACACATACATTTTGTAGCATTACATACACATACATTTGTAGTATTACATACACACACATTTTGTAGCATTACATACACACACATTTTGTAGCATTACATACACACACATTTTGTAGCATTACATACTCATACATTTTGTAGCATTACATACACATACATTTTGTAGCATTACATACACATACATTTTGTAGTATTACATACACACACATTTTGTAGCATTACATACACACACATTTTGTAGCATTACATACACACACATTTTGTAGCATTACATACTCATACATTTTGTAGCATTACATACACATACATTTTGTAGCATTACATACACATACATTTTGTAGCATTACATACACATACATTTTGTAGTATTACATACACACACATTTTGTAGCATTACATACACATACATTTTGTAGCATTACATACACATACATTTTGTAGTATTACATATACATACATTTCGCAATATTAGATATACCTACATTTTTTAATATATCTTAAAGTGTGTAATGTTTATAGAACCTTTATATATGTGTTTCATTTGCGGATAACTTCCGATCAAAAATAGTTTTTCCTAAATAGGGCAATAGAAACTTTTTTTTTACCGAAATAATGGCGTAAATATCAATGATACTATAAGATTGTTAACGCCGAAATATTTTTGTATAAAAGTAATTATAAGTTAATTAATTAATTATTTTATTGGTTAAGTTGCAACACGAAATTAATTGAAATCGATACTATGCTTTTCGTATAAATTAATTATTCATTGAAAGAATTATTTTAGTAACAGAAGACTTTGATTAGAGTATACAGTCATTAAACGAGCCCCTTCAATAACTCAAAACAAATTACGGGATGTTATTGATGAACAATAATTCATACGAGTATATGTATAACATATGTTATATATGAATATTAATTTTTTAATTTTAACGAACATATGTAATATATAATGTTATTGATAAATAATAATGTTAACGAACATATATAATATATAATGTTATTGATAACTAATAATGTTAACGAACATATATAATATATGATGTTGTTACTGAAGAATAAAAAATTTTGAACAAACATGTATAATAAATAAGGTTATTGATCAATGTTATATGTTAAAATGTGCCACAAAGACCTTCCGGGCAAAGCGCAACAAAGATCTTCCGGGACTCGTAAACCTCAGCCTCCGGAACTCTTACTCAGAAAACCAATGTCACATTATAACGATGCATATTTTAATATATAACAATCAATAATAATTTTTTTAACCAACATATATAATATATGGGGACATAAATTTAATATTAATTTCTACACTACTTATTATCAGGGAACGAAGATATTGCTTGGAGATTTAATAATTCTGCAAAGTTAAAAGCAAGCAACGCTCCTTAAGCCTAAAATATAGGCCTCAAATCACAACATACCACGTAAGCCAAAAGAAAAATTATGTAAAGTGCAACATTTGTCGAAAAATTCTTACCTTTTAAGAACATATCCTTGAAAATAGAGTAGACGTCTTTTTCGTGAATTTCTACCACAAAATTCATTCATAAGTTTTTATTCAGTACGATTAATTTGACTGATTGGTTTGAAAAGTGTTAATGTTATAAGACATAAATTGAGTCCCAGAATATCATGTTAACATTTTTTATTTGTTCATCTTTTCTATAATTCAGTTTATTTTTCTAGTAAAAAGTACCTTGATTTTTATTCAGTTGATCTATAACTATTAGGTTCCATTTACTGGTCATGAATGATAATTACCAATCTATAGAACGTTACGATATACTATAAATAATATGATACATTTATAAATATAATGTACGTAATACATAAATTTTACACTATTATATACGCTATCATATATCCCATATTTTGTCTTATTATATGCTACATATTCTATAATATATCTTATAAAATACCCAATAAAATACCCTATGGTATACCATACAACATACCTTGTGATACACCATATAATATACCCTATATTTTATAATACACCTTATAATATACCCTATTTTCAATAATTCATCCTATAATATAACCTACATTCTATGATGTACCCTATAATATACCCTACATTACATAATATACCCTATATTCTATAATAAACCATATAATATACCCTACATTCTATAATACACCCATGAAATACCCTATTTCTATAATACACCCTATAATATACCACATTTTCAATAATACATCGTATAATATACCCTACGTTCAATAATACACCCATGATATATACTATTTATATAACACACCCTATAATATACCATATTTTCAAAAATACATCGTATAGTATACCCTAAATTCTACAATACACCCATGAAATACCTTATTTCTATAATACACCCTATAATATACCATATTTTCAATAATACATCGTATAATATACCCTACATTCTATAATACACCCATGAAATACCTTGTTTCTATGAAACATCCTATAATATACCCTATTTCTATAATACACCCATAATACACCCAATATTCCATAATATAATATGCTACACACTTTCCATTTTGAATTTGAATAAAGAAACAGTTTCGATCCCCTTAGCACTTAGCATCCAAGGCACACAAAGTATTTTTGCGTCTCATTCCATGAGAGCGAATCTCGGTTGCCTTCAAATGCTCTTTTTGAATAGAAAAACTTTCCCAAAGCGAAGAAACCCCGCTCGCGTAACGGTCATTTCCAAAAAAGTGGCATCTCTGCACAACTTTCGAGCTTTTCGTGGCCCTAAAGTTCTTTTTTGCCATAAAATGAGAACTTGAAGGTCATAAGAACAACTTTACATTTTCGAAAAATACTCGTTGACTTTGGCGTTGATGGAGAGTGTTGCCATACCGAAATGCTGCAGGTGTTGCCATACCGAAATGCTACAGGTGTTGCCATACCGAAATGCTGCAGGTGTTGCCATACCGAATTACTGCAGGTGTTGCCATACCGAAATGCTGCAGGTGTTGCCATACCGAATTAATATTTTAAAATAATGTTTTATTTTTGCTAAAGTTGTTCAGTTCGGCATTTATGAAGAATTTATGTTCCGCAACTTGAAGGTTGAATGTTGTTATGGGACATTTCATTTGACATCTATGTGGTGGAATAGCATTTTAAATATTTTGAACTAATATTGTTAAGGAACCATTATATATGGTGCGTTAATTTTGTGAATGAATATTTTAGATATTTAATTTATGTAGAAGATGAATATTGAATATATTTAATTTATACAATAGATGAATATTTCATATATTTAATTTATGTAGTGGATGAATATTTTAGATATTTAATTTATGTAGTGGATGAATATTTTATATATTTAATTTATGTAGTGGATGAATATTTCATATATTTAATTTATGCAGTAGATGAATATTTCATGTATTTAATTTATTTAGTGGATGAATATTTTAGATATTTAATTTATGTAGTGGATGAATATTTAATTTATGTAGTAGATGAATATTTCATATATTTCATTTATGTAGTACACGAATATTTCATATATTTAATTTATGTAGTAGATGAATATTTGATTTATTTAATTTATGTTTATGAATATTTCACGATCAAAAAAATGCTGAATATAAAATTATCTAAATTAAATTAACGTTATTAATACAGTACTTTGAAGATACAATTCATGTATTAGGCGACTATATCATACAAGTAATGAATCTACACACGGATTATATATATATACAGAAACCATTCAAGTTTACCATCAGAAGTACCACAAACAGGCAACAAACAACCTACACTCACAGTGCAGACTGTTGCCCCCACACTCCCCCACACTCCCCCACACTCCCCACACTCCCCCACACTCCCCCACACTCCCCCACACGCCCCCACACTCCCCCACACGCCCCCACACGCCCCCACACTCCCCCACACTCCCCCACACTCCCCACACTCCCCCACACTCCCCCACACTCCCCCACACGCCCCCACACTCCCCCACACGCCCCCACACGCCCCCACACTCCCCCACAAGCCCCCACACTCCCCCACACTCCCCCACACGCCCCCACACTCCCCCACACGCCCCCACACTCCCCCACACGCCCCCCACACGCCCCCACACTCCCCCACACTCCCCCCACTCCCCCACACGCCCCCACACTCCCCCACACGCCCCCACACGCCCCCACACTCCCCCACACGCCCCCCACACGCCCCCACACTCCCACACACTCCCCACACTCCCCCACACGCCCCCACACTCCCCCACACTCCCCCACACGCCCCCACACTCCCCCCACACGCCCCCCACACGCCCCCACACTCCCCCACACGCCCCCACACGCCCCCACACTCCCCCACACTCCCCCACACTCCCCCACACGCCCCCACACTCCCCCCACACTCCCCCACACGCCCCCACACTCCCCCACACTCCCCCACACTCCCCCACACGCCCCCACACTCCCCCACACTCCCCCCACACTCCCCCACACTCCCCCACACTCCCCCACACTCCCCCCACACGCCCCCACACGCCCCCACACTCCCCCCACACACGCCCCCACACTCCCCCACACTCCCCCACACTCCCCCACACGCCCCCACACTCCCCCACACGCCCCCACATTCCCCCACACGCCCCCCACACTCCCCCACACTCCCCCACACGCCCCCACACTCCCCCCACACTCCCCCACACGCCCCCACACTCCACCCCACACTCCCATACACTCCCCCCACACTCCCCCACACGCCCCCACACTCCCCCACACGCCCCCCACACGCCCCCACACTCCCCCACACGCCCCCACACGCCCCCACACTCCCACACACTCCCCCACACTCCCCCACACGCCCCCCACACTCCCCCACACTCCCCCACA
>CM059580.1:9449075-9489028 GCA_030386875.1 Morinoia aosen
CCTAGCAAAACTCTCATCAAGAAGCGGACCTAAGATTGACAACGCGAGACTGTATGAAATACTATCGCCTACGAATTTTTTTAACTCTGCTTGTGTGGTGCAGGCTTGAAAGTATGCAGTTCTCTGCCAACCTAAGGAATTTGAATTAAGAATGCTCTCAGTCAACTTTCTTATTTTCGAAAATGCATTGACCATTTGTGCAGATAGTGCATTATTTTTAACCAATTGCAACTCGTTTAGGTCGCAAGCCAATGCATGGATACTTTTCTCGCCACGCGAAACGTAAATGTCCTCAAGAATCTGAACTACCTGATCAAAAGAATAATTGAGGTCCTGATTAACTAATTTCGTAACTACGGAGTTGAAGTCCCCGACGTTCTTATTAGCGGAGCGTACTAGGAACTCCTTACGACGTTCATCACTAGTGGCATCAGGCAACAAACTTAGATATGCCTTTAGATTTTGTATGTGAGTGTGAAAACTCTTATTTTCGAGAAACTCAGAATCATGGACCCGGCGTCTTCCACGGAACGTTGGAAGCTCCGCATTCGTCATTATCGTGCCTACATTTGGTACATTCATGTTAGCAGCAATATCACGTGCTAGTTGTGTTGTGTTTACATTACTAGGAACACTAGAACTAGGGCCAGCTGTTGGGGTCGTCATGGTTGGTACTTGAGTTACACTAGTTACTCTAGGTTTAGAAATACGTCCGGATTTAGTTACCGTAGCTTCTGTTCGAACTACTTCCTCATCACTATCCAAAGAATCATAATAATCCGACATGTGTCGTATTCCTCAACAATTTAAAGATCTCCCTATTCCTAATAAAACGTCAAAATTCAATATTAGTCAAAGATCAATCAAAAATTAATGCATCCCTTCGGAACAAAAAATAAACATATTTTGCCTAACTTCCATCAATACACAGCGAAATTAATAATTCCACCTGAATTAATAACCACAATTAGTAGCTAAGAAAATAATAAAGCACATCTAATACAGACAAAATACGCAGAAAATGAAATAGTGTTAACCACAATAGTAATCACAAGACATCAATACCTAACCAATACTTCCGATTAAATTCAATAAATAGTGGCACTCTCAAACACCACAATCAGAGCAAATCTTGGTGACTTCTCAATAAAACCGTGCAGCGTATATATGACCGCTGCTCACCACAATTCTCACGATAAGGCGTTAAAAAAAATCGCTGCTACACAGCAAGGAAGTGTGAATTTATATCAATTTAAAGCTTCAAAAGTTTAATTCAAAGTGTTCATTACACTTTCACTAACACTATTACTTAATTTATGCAAAATGTGAAACTTACAATGTTAATTTGAAGGTGAAAAATGGGGTAACTGCTAATCCGATCTTGTCTGACGCAGATCCGTCGTCCACCAAGTACAAGCTCAAACTGACTATCTGCAAGTGCAAAGCTACACAGGAAGTGGGTACGGCACAAGACGTCCGCAGCAATATTTGCAACAAAAAGAATGCTCTGCTCAGAGAACGAGACCGCTTGCATCTAGTTACAGAAAATGCTTTTTCTTAAAGACTTATCTGAGACAAGAAGACAACAGCAGCTCACTTCGTCGTGGCAGGCAAGATGGGTGGGGGAGCAGTCAATGCCAATGCAGGTACAGCAATGATGTCAACTGGTACAGCAAGATGATACTTCTCTTTACACGAAGATACAGTGCACCACGTTTAAGAATTTTTAATTCTAAATGAAAGTATGTGTCACTTCACTCGTACAGTTCTTGATGCAATGCACTGCTACTTTAATTGATGCTATCGTAGTAGTTTATCTCAACACAATTAAATTGTTTTTAGCACTTGTAGACTTAAAATTCACTTCTTGTAGAATTGTAGAATTCACTCAATGGTTGACGCTGGGAACGCTGCAATCTTTACTTCGAAGACAAATTCGATGTCGTCGCCTGCTTCATATATTAAAACTCTTGTTCGTAGCGGTGAACCGTGATGTAGCACAATGCTGATTTGGGCGTATGCTTCTTGTAGCACTCTTTTCGGTACACCTATTCCGAAAACAATTGTTGTTTCTTGCGGTTGCCACAGTTGATTGTTATTCCCGGTACACATTGGAAGTTTATACTGTTCGAAGGCTGTTAACACAGAACACTTGAAATCCACTGTAACACTTATGAGTTCACGAATGTGGGTTGAGTTCACCACATGCTGTGCCACCAAATGTGCGCACTACGCAGGTAGAAGTAAACTCGGAGTGAAGGCTGGGACGATTTATTGGTAGATGTTATTGGTGTGGACGGCAGTACAAGAGTGATCCGCTAGATGTTATCAGCAAGGGAAGCAAAACAGGAGTGAGCAGCTATGCCTCGACATGATCGGCTTATATCACCTCTGTTTAGTACTAATACCCAGATAGACGACTGCATAAGTGTGGGGGAGAGTGGGGGAGTGAGGGGGAGAGTGGGGGATTGTGGGGGAGTGTATGGGAGTGTGGGGGAGTGTGGAGGAGTGTGGCGGAGTGTGGGGGAGTGTGGCGGAGTGTGGGGGAGTGTCGGGGAGTGTGGGGGAGTGTGGCGGAGTGTGGCGGAGTGTGGGGGAATGTGGGGGAGTGTGGGGGAGTGTGGGGGAGTGTGGGGGAGAGTGGGGGAGTGAGGGGGAGAGTGGGGGATTGTGGGGGAGTGTATGGGAGTGTGGGGGAGTGTGGAGGAGTGTGGCGGAGTGTGGGGGAGTGTGGCGGAGTGTGGGGGAGTGTCGGGGAGTGTGGGGGAGTGTGGCGGAGTGTGGGGGAGTGTGGCGGAGTGTGGGGGAGTGTCGAGGAGTGTGGGGGAGTTTGGCGGAGTGTGGGGGAGTGTGGGGGAGTGTGGGGGAGTGTGGGGGAGTGTGGGGGAGTGTGGCGGAGTGTGGGGGAGTGTCGGGGAGTGTGGGGGAGTGTGGTGGAGTGTGGCGGAGTGTGGGGGAGTGTGGGGGAGTGTGGGGGAGTGTGGGGGAGTGTGGCGGAGTGTGGGGGAGTGTGGGGGAGTGTCGGGGAGTGTGGGGGAGTGTGGTGGAGTGTGGCGGAGTGTGGGGGAGTGTCGGGGAGTGTGGGGGAGTGTGGGGGAGTGTGGGGAAGTGTGGGGGAGTGTGGGGCAGCAGTCTGCACTCTGCGTGTAGGTTTTTTGTTGCCCGTTTGTGGTAATTCTGATGGTAAACGACTATACGTCAATGGTTTCTGTATATATATAAATTACGTGTGTAGATCCATTGCGTGTATGATATAGTCACCTAATACATTAATTGTATCTTTAAAGTATTGTATTAATAACGTTAATTTAATTAAGATAACTTTATATTCAGCATATTTTTATCGTGAAACATTCATAAACATAAATTTAATAAATCAAATGTTCAACAGCATCACGTTAGTATATGAAATATTCATCTACTACATAAATTAAATATATGAAATATTCATCTGCTTCATAAATTAAATATATGAAATATTCATCTGCTACATAAATTAATATATGAAATATTCATCTGCTACATAAATTAAATATATGAAATATTCATGTACTACATAAATTAAATATATGAAATATTCATCTACTACATAAATTAAATATATAAAATATTCATCTACTACATAAATTAAATATTTGAAATATTCATCTACTACATAATTAAATATATAAAATATTCATCTACTACATAAATTAAATATCTAAAATATTCATTCACAGAATTAACGCACCATATATAATGGTTCCTTAACAATATTAGTTCAAAATATTTAAAATGCTATTCCACCACATAGATGTCAAATGAAATGTCCCATAACAACATTCAACCTTCAAGTTGCGGAACAAAAATTCTTCATAAATGATGAACTGAACAACTTTAGCCAAAAATAAAACATTATTTTTAAAATAATAATTCGGTATGACAACACCTGCAGCATTTCGGTATGGCAACACCTGCAGCATTTCGGTATGGCAACACCTGCAGCATTTCGGTATGGCAACACCTGCAGCATTTCGGTATGGCAACACCTGCAGCATTTCGGTATGGCAACACCTGCAGCATTTCGGTATGGCAACACCTGCAGCATTTCGGTATGGCAACCCCTGCAGCATTTCGGTATGGCAACACCTGCAGCATTTCGGTATGGCAACACCTGCAGCATTTCGGTATGGCAACACCTGCAGCATTTCGGTATGGCAACACCTGCAGCATTTCGGTATGGCAACACCTGCAGCATTTCGGTATGGCAACACCTGCAGCATTTCGGTATGGCAACACCTGCAGCATTTCGGTATGGCAACACCTGCAGCATTTCGGTATGGCAACACCTGCAGCATTTCGGTATGGCAACACCTGCAGCATTTCGGTATGGCAACACCTGCAGCATTTCGGTATGGCAACACCTGCAGCATTTCGGTATGGCAACACCTGCAGCATTTCGGTATGGCAACACCTGCAGCATTTCGGTATGGCAACACCTGCAGCATTTCGGTATGGCAACACTCGCAGTATTTCGGTATGGCAAAACCTGCAGTAATTCGGTATGGCAACACCTGCAGCATTTCGGTATGGCAACACCTGCAGAATTTCGGTATGGAAACACCTGCAGCATATCGGTATGGCAACACCTGCAACATTTTGGTATAGCAACACTCGCAGTATTTCGGTATGGCAAAACCTGCAGTAATTCGGTATGGCAACACCTGCAGCATTTCGGTATGGCAACACCTGCAGCATTTCGGTATGGCAACACCTGCAGCATTTCGGTATGGCAACACCTGCAACATTTTGGTATGGCAACACTCGCAGTATTTCGGTATGGCAAAACCTGCAGTAATTCGGTATGGCAACACCTGCAGCATTTCGGTATGCCAACACCTGCAGCATTTCGGTATGGCAACACCTGCAGCATTTCGGTATGGCAACACCTGCAACATTTTGGTATGGCAACACTCGCAGCATTTTGGTATGGCAAAACCTGCAGTAATTCGGTATGACAACACCTGCAGCATTTCGGTATGGCAACACCTGCAGCATTTCGGTATGGCAACACCTGCAGCATTTTGGTATGGCAACACCTGCAGCATTTCGGTATGGCAACACCTGCAGCATTTCGGTATGGCAACACCTGCAGCATTTCGGTATGGCAACACCCGCAGCATTTCGGTATGGCAACACCTGCAGCATTTCGGTATGGCAACACCTGCAGCATTTCTGTATGGCAACACCTGCAGCATTTCGGTATGGCAACACCTGCAGCATTTCGGTATGGCAACACCTGCAGCATTTCGGTATGGCAACACTCGCAGCATTTCGGTATGGCAACACCTGCAGTAATTCGGTATGGCAACACTTGCAGCATTTCGGTGTGGCAACACCTGCAGCATTTCGGTATGGCAACACCTGCAGCATTTCGGTATGGCAACACCTGCAGCATTTCGGTATGGCAACACCTGCAGCATTTCGGTATGGCAACACCTGCAGCATTTCGGTATGGCAACACCTGCAGCATTTCGGTATGGCAACACTCGCAGCATTTCGGTATGGCAACACCTGCAGTAATTCGGTATGGCAACACCTGCAGCATTTCGGTATGGCAACACCTGCAGCATTTCGGTATGGCAACACCTGTAGCATTTTGGTATGGCAACACCTGCAGCATTTCGGTATGACAACACCTGCAGCATTTCGGTATGGCAACACTCGCAGCATTTCGGTATGGCAACACCTGCAGTATTTCGGTATGGCAACACCTGCAGCATTTCGATATGGCAACACCTGCAGCATTTCGGTATGGCAACACCTGCAGCATTTCGGTATGGCAACACTCGCAGCATTTCGGTATGGCAACACCTGCAGTATTTCGGTATGGCAACACCTGCAGCATTTCGATATGGCAACACCTGCAGCATTTCGGTATGGCAACACCTGCAGCATTTCGGTATGGCAACACCTGTAGCATTGCGGTATGGCAACACCTGCAGTATTTCGATATGGCAACACCTGCAGCATTTCGGTATGGCAACACCTGCAGCATTTCGATATGGCAACACTCGCAGCATTTCGGTATGGCAACACTCTCCATCAACGCCAAAGTCAACGAGTATTTTTCGAAAATGTAAAGTTCTTTTGACCCTCAAGTTCTCATTTTATGACAAAAAAGAACTTTAGGGCCACGAAAAGTTCGAAAGTTGTGTAGAGATGCGACTTTTTTTTTTTGGAAATGACCGTTACGCGAGCGGGGTTTCTTCGCTTTGGGAAAGTTTTTCTATTCAAAAAGACCATTTGAAGGCAACCGAGATTCGCTCTCATGGAATGAGATGCACAAATACTTTGTGTACCTTGGATGCTAGGTGCTAAGGGGATCGAAATTGTTTCTTTATTCAAATTCAAAATGGAATGTGTGTAGCATATTATATTATAGAATATAAGGTGTATTATGGGTGTATTATAGAATGTTGGGTATATTATAGGATTTATCATTGAAAATAGGGTATATTATTGGGTGTATTATAGAGTATAGGATATATTATATGCGTATTATAGAATTTAGGGTATATTTAAAATATATTATATAGTAGGATACATAGGATGTTTTATAGTATATTTGGTATATCATAAGTACGTTGTATGGTATATTATAGGGTGTATCACAAAGTATAATGTATGGTATACCATAGGGTAATTTATTGGGTATTTTACAAGATATATTATAGCATATAGAGCATATAATAAGACAAAATATAGGAAATATGATAGCGTATATAATAGTGTAAAAATTATGTATTACGTACATTACATTTATAAATGTATCATATTATTTATAGTACGTCGTAACGTTCTATAGATTGGTAATTATCATTCATGACCAGTAAATGGAACCTAATCGTTATGAATAAATGGAATAAAAATCAAATTACTTTTCACCAGAAAAATAAACTGAATTATAGAAAAGATGAACAAATAAAAAATTTTAACATGATATTCTGGGACTCAATTTATGTCTTCTAAAATTAATATTTTTCAAACAAATCCGTCAAATTAATCATTCTGAATAAAAAACTTATGAATGAATTTTGTGGTAGAAATTCACGAAAAAGACGTCTACTCTATTTTCAAGGATATGTTCTTAAAAGGTAAGAATTTTTCGACATATGTTGCACTTTACATAAGTTTTCTTTTGGCTTACGTGGTATGTTGTGATTTGAGGCCTATATTTTAGGCTTAAGGAGCGCTGCTTGCTTTTAAATTTGCAGAATTATTATATCTTCCAGCAATATCTTCGTTCCCTGATAATAAGTAATGTAGAAATTCATATTAAATGTATGTCCCCATACATTATATATGTTGGTTAAAAAAATTATTATTGATTGTTATATTTTAAAATATGCATCGTTATAATGTGACACTGGTTTTCTGAGTAGGAGTTCCGGAGGCTGAGGTTTACGAGTCCCGGAAGATCTTTGTGGCATATTTTAACATATAACATTGATCAATAACATTATTTGTCATACATGTTTGTTCAAAAATTTTTATTCTTCAGTAACAACATCATATATTATATATGTTCGTTAACATTATTAGTTATCAATAACATTATATATTATATATGTACGTTAACATTATTATTTATCAATAACATTATATATTATATACGTTCGTTAAAATTAAAAAATAAATATTCATATATAACATCATATGTTATAAATATACTCGTATGAATTATTGTTCATCAATAACATCCCGTAATTTGTTTTGAGTTATTGAAGGGGCTCGTTTAATGACTGTATACTCTAATTAAAGTCTTCTGTTACTAAAATAATTCTTTCAATGAATAATTAATTTACATAAAAAGCATAGTATCGATTTCAATTAATTTCGTGTTGCAACTTAACCAAAAAATTAATTAATTAATTAACTTATAATTACTTTTATACAAAAATATTTCGGCGTTAACAATCTTATGGTATCATTGATATTTACGCCATTATTTCGGTAAAAAAAAAGTTTCTATTGCACTATTTAGGAAAAACTATTTTTGATCGGAAGTTATCCGCAAATGAAACACATATATAAAGGTTCTATGAACATTACACACTTTAAAACACATTAAAAAATGTAAGTATATATAATATTGCAAAATGTATGTATATGTAATACTACAAAATGTATGTGTATGTAATGCTACAAAATGTATGTGTATGTAATGCTACAAAATGTATGTGTATGTAATGCTACAAAATGTATGTGTATGTAATGCTACAAATGTATGTGTATGTAATGCTACTAAATGCATGTGTATGTAATGCTACAAAATGTATGTGTATGTAATGCTACAAATGTATGTGTATGTAATGCTACAAATGTATGTGTATGTAATGCTACAAAATGTATGTGTATGTAATGCTACAAATGTATGTGTATGTAATGCTACAAAATGTATGTGTCTGTAATGCTACAAATGTATGTGTATGTAATGCTACAAATGTATGTGTATGTAATGCTACAAAATGTATGTGTATGTAATGCTACAAAATGTATGTGTATGTAATGCTACAAATGTATGTGTATGTAATGCTACAAATGTATGTGTATGTAATGCTACAAATGTATGTGTATGTAATGCTACAAATGTAAGTATGTGCTACAGAGACAAAGTATTCGTTGAAGTATGGGCAAATTATATACCATTTGTGAGAGGCACACGGACGCTCTAAATGCCATAAAATATGGTTCCTATATCATCAAAAATGTACATATAAAATACCATAAAACTATGGTTCCATAAAACATGTCATAAAATGCCATAAAATACTGTAAATATTTAAAATACCATAAAATACCGTAAATACTATAAGATACCATAAAATACCGTAAATTCTATAAGATACCATAAAATACCGTAAATACTATAAGATACCATAAAATACCGTAAATACTATAAGATACCATAAAATACCGCACATACTATAAGATACCATAAAATACCGTAAATACTATAAGATACCATAAAATACCTCAAATACTATAAGATACCATAAAATACCTCAAATACTATAAGATACCATAAAATACCGTAAATACTATAGGATACCATAAAATACCGTAAATACTATAAGATACCATAAAATACCGTAAATACTATAAGATACCATAAAATACCGTAAATACTATAAGATACCATAAAATACCGTAAATACTATAAGATACCATAAAATACCGTAAATACTATAAGATACCATAAAATACCGTAAATACTATACGATACATAAAATACCTCAAATACTATAAGATACCATAAAATACCTCAAATACTATAAGATACCATAAAATACCGTAAATACTATAAGATACCATAAAATACCGTAAATACTATATGATAACATAAAATACCGTAAATACTATAAGATACCATAAAATACCGTATATACTATAAGATACCATAAAATACCGTAAATACTATAAGATACCATAAAATACCGTAAATACTATATGATACCATATAATACCGCAAATACTATAAGATACCATAAAATACCGTAAATACTATAAGATACCATAAAATACCTCAAATACTATAAGATACCATAAAAAACCTCAAATACTATAAGATACCATAAAATACCGTAAATACTATAAGATACCATAAAATACCGTAAATACTATAAGATACAATAAAATACCGTAAATACTATAAGATACCATAAAATACTGCACATACTATAAGATACCATAAAATACTGCAAATACTATAAGATGCCATAAAATACCGTAAATACTTCAAAACAACACAAAATATCGTACGTAAAATAAAATCGCATAAATACCGTACAATACCGTATAAATGAAATTCCTTTCAAATACCACAAATACCATGAAAAAGGTTCATTCAAAACAGCAGAAAATAGCGCAAAAAAACCACGCCACAGAAACAGCACAGAAGAGCAATAACAATAACAATTCCATCAACATCTGCGCCATACGCACAACATGCAACAGAATTTCATTTCAAAACTCAACTTATTGTTCATCAAAACTATGTAGTATCGTTGTTTTTCATCACGATACGAGGTTTAGTATCTGTAGCTGCAAACTACAGTATCGGTAGCTTTAACTACCGTATCTGAAGCCTTAACTTCAGGAGTAGGAGAAGGAAACTCTCAGTAAGGCACTTATCCATCTACTGGTCACTGCAGTTCACACAGCTTGCAAAAATTAAGGCGCCTCAGAAATAGCACAGAAGAGCAATAACAATTACAATTCTAATAACATCTGCGCCATACGCGCAAAATGCAACAGAGTTTCATTTTAAAACTCAACTTATTGTTCACATCAAAACTAATTATCAGAAATTCGCCCGAACAAGCATTAGTCACATGGAGCCAACCACGTAGCCTGGATACACTTCTGAATACGCCTATCAAATCCATTATAGAATCCAGGAGGCCTATTTAATCCAGGAGCATGTTAAATTCCTGTAAGTCTATAAAATCCAGTAGGTCTATGAAATCTAGTAGGTCTACAAATCCAGTAGGTCTATAAAGTCCAGTAAGTCTATAAATCCAGTGAGTCTATAAATCCAGTAGGTCTATAAAGTCCAGTAGGTCTATAAAACCAGTAAGTCTATAAATCCAGTAGGTCTATAAAATCCAGTAGGTCTACAAATCCAGTAGGTCTATAAATCCAGTAGGTCTATAAAGTCCAGTAGGTCTATAAATCCAGTAAGTCTATAAATCCAGTAGGTCTATAAAGTCCAGTAGGTCTACAAATCCAGTAGGTCTATAAATCCAGTAGGTCTATAAAATCCAGTAGGTCTATAAAATCCAGTAGGTCTATAAATCCAGTAGGTCTATAAATCCAGTAGGTCTATAAAATCCTGTAGGTCTATAAAATCCAGTAGGTCTATAAAATCCAGTAGGTCTATAAATCCAGTAAGTCTATAAAATTCAGTAGGTCTATAAATCCAGTAGGTCTATAAAATCTAGAACGTCCATAAAAATCCAGTAGGCCTTAAAAATCCAGTAAGCCAGCAAAATCCAGTAAACCTACAAAACCCAGAAGGCCTATGAAATCCAGTATAAAATGTAATAGGCCCATGAAGTCCAGTAGTCATATTAAGACCAAATAGATCAAATAAACAAAATGTTGCCGAACAAGCGTTAGTTAGGCGGAGCCAAACATCGTAGTCTGGATACGCTCCTAAATAAAGCAACTAAGATAAAAACTCCTCATATCTCCCCAGAAACCCGCCACGAACACACGAAGTCGCTTTAAAATTCCCCAGCAACAACACAAAAATACGGTGACTTAAACACCCTAAGTAGTTCCCTCCAGCATGTAGGCCTAAAAAGTTTTTTTAGGCAGTGACACAAAAGGCCGGAAGTCTCCTGCAAATTCTAGTCGTAAAAAGCACTCGACAACGGCGGCTCGAAAGTAATTCTGGCGCTAATTTTGGGGGGATCGCGTTACGGAGGCGGAGGCGGGAGCGCCGCAGCCGCACACCCTCACTCCACCGAGGCCTCGGCCAGACTGAGCAGGCCTAGGCGGTGTTGCCAGTCGCGCGAGGGGAATTTCTGGACACTGCCATAATGTTCTGTAGATATGTGGACGAGAGTTTCTGGATGTTATAATATTCTGTGGATATCTTGACGAGAATTTCTGGATGTTATAGTATTCTGTGGATATCTTGACGAGAATTTCTGGATGTTATAATATTCTGTGGATATCTTGACGAGAATTTCTGGATGTTATAATATTCTGTGGATATCTTGACGAGAATTTCTGGATGTTATAATATTCTGTGGATATCTTGACGAGAATTTCTGGATGTTATAATATTCTGTGGATATCTTGACGAGAATTTCTGGATGTTATAATATTCTGTGGATATCTTGAATAGAATTTCTGGATGTTATAATATTCTGTGGATATCTTGACGAGAATTTCTGGATGTTATAATATTCTGTAGATATTTTGACGAAAATTTCTGGATGTTATAATATTCTGTAGTTGTCTAGAAAATTTCGGGATGTTGTCATAATATTCTTTGATATCATGACTGGAATTTCTGGACGTGGCCACAATATTCTGTAGACGTCTTGACCGGGTAATGTTGTATCTGAATTCGTTGGTCTTCCCTCGTCTTTACCTCTGCTATAACTTTACGTATTCTAATATCGAAATATAAATATTAGTGAATCTAATAAATTTAAACAATCCAGCGGAATTATAATATCCAGTAGGCCTAGGGGTTTTACGGGTTAATTTATGGTTTAATTTTGGGCTTTAATTATCAGGTTCTAAATTTAACCTTCAATTTAGGCGTTATTTTAGAATTATTTAATTCCATAGGTTTATCATGAAAATACACTATAGGTATTATTGAATACCAGATGAAAATTGGTATCAATTTCCCACAACATTACAATAGCTGTACCTCTTCTATTCCTGAATACAATAACCAAAAATATCTAAATTAATAAATTCATAAATCAAAAAAAAATAAATCAATTAAAATAAGTTCACCCTAAATTTAAATAACAATAAATAACAAATTGTACCTACAAAAATTTAAACCAATCCAATTTAGAAATTACATCAAAACGATTCGTTCGCAAAAATAAAAAATATATTTTTTTTTTCACTCTGGAGCGGGCACTCAAAACAGTTTAATGTATACATTCCTTCTGCTTATTATGTAGGCATTTAAAATTCAGCCAGCCTATAAATTCCAATATACATAGCAAAGTAGGCCTATAAAATAAATATAAAATATACATATCAAAGTAGGCCTATAAAATAAATATAAAATATACATAGCAAAGTAGGCCTATAAAATAAATATAAAATATACATAGCAAAGTAGGCCTATAAAATATACATAGCAAAGTAGGCCTATAAAATAAATATAAAATATACATAGCAAAGTAGGCCTATAAAATAAATATAAAATATACATAGCAAAGTAGGCCTTTAAATAAATATAAAATATACATAGCAAAGTAGGCCTATAAAATAAATATAAAATATACATAGCAAAGTAGGCCTATAAAATAAATATAAAATATACATAGCAAAGTAGGCCTATAAAATAAATATAAAATATACATAGCAAAGTAGGCCTATAAAATAAATATAAAATATACATAGCAAAGTAGGCCTATAAAATAAATATATAATATACATAGCAAAGTAGGCCTATAAAATAAAAAAACACACAAGCACCGCATTCTAAGCTTCATTTCGCCCAGTTTAATTTAAAAGAAATCAATAGGCCAGGAATTTTGTCCAGTAGTCTACTTTTGCATGTTTTGGTTAGTTGGAATGCATTGTTTTCGTTTAGGCTGTGGGCGGGTAGGCCTAATTGCGGCCGTGACGGACAAGTATTTCGGCAAATATAGCGTCACTGAAAGCCTATTTCGGGCTTCAAATGGGTGAGCTTTAATTTTAGGTTTTAGCTGCAGGGTTTGCTTCCGGGTTTTATAATTGGGTTTAATTTTAGGGTTGCGTTAAAGGCTTTCGTTATTGAGATTTAATTTTTTATTATAGGCTGCAATTTAAAGTTTCATTTCAGGCTCTAATTTTAGACTGTATTCTGGACCTTCATTTCAGGCTCTAATTTTAGACTTTAATCTAGACTTTCATTTCAGGCTCTAATTTTAGACTTTAATCTAGACTTTCATTTCAGGCTCTAATTTTAGACTTTAATCTAGACTTTCATTTCAGGCTCTGATTTTAGACTTTAATCTAGACTTTCATTTCAGGCTCTAATTTTAGACTTTAATCTAGACTTTCATTTCAGGCTCTAATTTTAGACTTTAATCTAGACTTTCATTTCAGGCTCTAATTTTAGACTTTAATCTAGACTTTCATTTCAGGCTCTAATTTTAGACTTTAATCTAGACTTTCATTTCAGGCTCTAATTTTAGACTTTAATCTAGACTTTCATTTCAGGCTCTAATTTTAGACTTTAATCTAGACTTTCATTTCAGGCTCTAATTTTAGACTTTAATCTAGACTTTCATTTCAGGCTCTAATTTTAGGTTTGAATTTAGACTTTCATTTCAGGCTCTAATTTTAGGATTTTTTATGCATTAATTTCGATGGAGAAAAAAGATGTTGAGCTAATAATAAAACATTTTGTAAATGAGAGATCTTCAAAAGACTGTTATGTAAGAAAGCTTTACAGAATTGAAAATAAAGTTAGTAGGCCTAAACTTATGGCTAAATAATATATTCGTTTATTTATTTATTCACTCATTTCATTACTAATTGAAATATCTAAATAACATTGTTTAAATTTACCACTATAATCATAATGTGATCATGATATGTCGAGAATTTGTCCGCGACACAATCTTTTAAGGTGACTTATAGTCAGGTTCAAGTCAAAATTTTATTTAATCTTAACGAATAAGGAATAAAGGTTCTCGATACGAGCAACAAAGAACTACAACGCGAACACACGAACGACTAAAACATTAACGAATAAATTTATCTTGACGAACTAGAAGGATTACGCATAATTAGGAATATACATGAAAGTTAAGGAGCAGCATAAGCGACTGCTTCAAATAAATTGACGAACGGTCGCCCGGTTCGAGGAAAGGCAACAACAGACGTCGCCAGGCTCCAGGTAAGGCAACAACAGACGTCGCCAGGCTCCAGGTAAGGCAACAACAGACGTCGCCAGGCTCCAGGTAAGGCAACAACAGACGTCGCCAGGCTCCAGGTAAGGCAACAACAGACGTCGCCAGGCTCCAGGTAAGGCAACAACAGACGTCGCCAGGCTCCAGGTAAGGCAACAACAGACGTCGAAAGGCTCCAGGTAAGGCAAGAACCGACGTCGAAAGGCTCCAGGTAAGGCAACAACAGACGTCGCCAGGCTCCAGGTAAGGCAACAACAGACGTCGCCAGGCTCCAGGTAAGGCAACAACAGACGTCGCCAGGCTCCAGGTAAGGCAACAACAGACGTCGAAAGGCTCCAGGTAAGGCAAGAACCGACGTCGAAAGGCTCCAGGTAAGGCAACAACAGACGTCGCCAGGCTCCAGGTAAGGCAACAACAGACGTCGCCAGGCTCCAGGTAAGGCAACAACAGACGTCGCCAGGCTCCAGGTAAGGCAACAACAGACGTCGCCAGGCTCCAGGTAAGGCAAGAACCAACGTCGCCAGGCTCCAGGTAAGGCAAGAACCAACGTCGCCAGGCTCCAGGTAAGGCAAGAACCGACGTCGCCAGGCTCCAGGTAAGGCAAGAACCGACGTCGCCAGGCTACTGTTCGTGTTAAAAAGAGCGACGTTGAACGATCAAAATGGAAACCAGCTAATAGTTAATATACAAATAAGTATGCGACAAGGTGGCAATGAGGCAATTGTTTCACAGTATTAATAAGTTGACTACAGAGAAATTCATCATTCACCTTCAATAAAAAGACGCCGTTAGACATTGCTTGGAAGAACCGCAGTTACAGACAAGGAAGACAAGAAGGCGCGCGCTGGCTCGGCTAATACTGTAGAGGGGACAAAATATTAAACATGAGCATAATTCTTCACAACGACTGGTGTTAAGTTTTTTCAAGTGGGTATCACAGCAGTAATAAAGCGGCAAAATAGCAAAAAATAGCGCACCTGAACTTATTAGGTCGTCCAGTGTGCTTCTCACTTTAAGGCGCGAAGTTAATTAAGAGAGGCACCGGAAGAACCGGTAAGTGCAAGAAAAGTAAGTGAAAAGGAAGGCTACGTGGGGAGGAATTCAACCCACTAGTAGAAGGCCCCTTTTCCAGGTTAAGTTAGAAGCATGCAATTTTTTTAAGGTTAATTCAAGGTTAATTTAAAGGTTTCAAAGAAAATGGAAAGACCAGCTCAAAGTTTAGTAGAGACTGGTTTAAGATTTCATTAAGCACACACATTCAACCATTCATTCATGAAAATTTAAGATAAGCATAAGGAGAAGAACTTAGGAGAGCTAAGCGCCGAAAAATTGAGCCAGCACGGTTTGTCTCCACGCAAAGACGTCCAGCTCCGCCTCCGTCAAGGGTAGCGTTGACCGGAAACAGCGGCTTACGACCGGTAGCAGAGCGCAATAAAGGACTGCACGGTAGCAAGTCTAAGGCAATTCTGACCTCTCAGCTCCACCGCTCTCGGACTAGCTTGCGAATAGGTCACTATAGGTTGCTACTTTATGTGATTAGCAGACGTGCACCACTTTTGTGAGGAAATCCTCACACACTCCCGCGGGCGACAAACTACTCCTGTAACCGCTCACGACACCGTTGAGCGGCGGCTCTGAGTGGTCTTTTATTTTTAAATTCAATTGTCTGGGACAAGTTTGCATTATCTGAAGATTCAGCGGTTAAATTTTCATTGGTTTGCGGGGTTTTAACAGTGTCTGCAAATATTTCTAAGGGATACAACAATGATACAGCGTAATCACCCAATGATCTGTCCGGTTTCCTAAGCTGCACAGAACGAATTCTTCCGTCTGCACCAGGATATAAGCGCACAACCCTGCCTAAAGACCAGAAGGGCCTAGCTTTCACAGGGGAGGCAATTAGCACAACTTCATTTAACCTAATCCTATCTTCCCAGTTAGGCTGGTAAAGAGGCAAATGTCTCTCTCTGAGGGAAAGAAGGTAATCGGAGAAGAAGGCTTCTTTAAATTTATCTAGGGCATCTTGCCTAAGCTCAAGATTTTTCAATAAAGCAGCACGAGAAGGGTTCAGCAATTCATTGCCCGCGCTAGCCATGAAAGTTAAGTTACTAGAAGTAGGAAACTTTATGAAGGAATTTGGCGTTATAACTTCATGATCAAGATCTTGACAGTCCCTGTAAGTAAGTGGCCTATTGTTCACAGCCTCTTGGACGTCAGACAAGAGGGTAAGGAGTGCAAAGTATTCCATCTTTGCCCTACCGATTACTTTGAATAAACAACGTTTGACAACTCCTACCATACGCTCCCAGGTGGCCCCAAACCATGCGCTATACAAAGGTATCTTCACATGTTTTACGTTATTTCTTACCAAGTGTTCACTGAACACGCTGTCCGTGGAAGAACGGGTCAAAAATTCGGCACCCTGAGTAAACGAAGGGGCGTTGTCGCTGTAAATTACACTAGGAATACCGTACCTATTTGAAAATCTAACAAAAGCTGCGAGGAAAGCATCCGTGCTCATGTCCTGCAGCAGTTCTAAATGCACTAGGCGCACACTTAAGCAGGTAAAAAGCAAGATGTACATTTTAATCAATTTCTCCCCCAACTTTACATGAAACGCACCCGTGAAATCTATTCCAACAGTTTGGAATGGCCTAACAAAGTTCACACGATCTCTGGGGAGGTCAGTAGGCTTTGGGTACTTGAACGCATGGGCGTTAATTTTTTTGCATGTGACGCATTGGTTTAACAGTTGTTTTATCAAGGGTCGCGGTTTTGGCAACCAGAATCCCAAATTACGCAAGGAATTCAGAGTAGACCCCAAACCCATATGACAACATTTTGCATGGCAGTTTAAGATTATCAACCGAGTGAAATAGCTGTCTCTGGAAAGCAAAACTGGGTTAGCAACCTCGAAAGCAATGTGCTTACACTTGCTTAATCTACCACGTGATCGCATGATTCCCTTATCATCGAGAAACAAATTTAGGTTTCTTACCAGTGGCGGTACTTCTGAAGTTTTACTCCCGCCTGAAAGGAAATCAAATTCATTAGGAAAAAACTTTCGTTGTTCAAACCGAGCCCAGTACACCTTTGCAGCGTTTGCGCATTGTAAAGCAGTAAACCTCTTTCGTTGCAAATAATAGAACACAGAAAAAATTCTAGCAGTAACCCCGATTAGTTTATCAAGGCTTGAGTATTTATCAACCTGAAAAATAGGAAGAGGCTCAGGTACCTCATCGTTTACCGTTAGGCACGTAATCAAGGCGCGGTTAGGTTGTGAAATGCAACCCAATGATTCAATAGGCCATTGCACGGGTGACCGCAAGAAATGGGGACCATGCGTCCACAATTCAAATTTGCTTTGTAGCTCTTTAACAGTTATACCTCGAGTAACCAGGTCAGCAGGGTTCTCTTGAGTAGGCACGAATTTAAATGAACAAGTCAAGTCAAAATCTGATTTCAGCTGCTCAACAAATTGAAGGATATCTTTAACGCGGTTGTCTGCGAAAACGTTTCCCGACTTTACTCTTTTATTTAAGACCCAAGACAAGGCTATTTGGGAATCCGTAGCAATAGTTAGTTCTACAATTTTAACTCTATCCAACGATTTAAGGAGGTTAAAAGAACATTTTAAAGCCAAGTAAATAGCTAGTAACTCAAGTGTTGGCAAGCTTTTTGATTTTAGAGGAGCGACTTTGGATTTGCTAAAAAGTAAGGAAGGAAGGTTGGACTCTTCAGACATCGCATAAACAGAAAAACCGTAGTTCGTCTTTGAAGCGTCGGTAAAAATAATAAGGGAAACTTTACTTCCAGAAGAAAATACTTTACGCTCAAACTTCAAATCTCCTAACTTATTTAATTCTCCCTGTAACGAGTGCCAGGTTCTTCGCAATTTTTCAGGTAACGCATCATCCCAGTCTAATTTTTCCTGCCATATCTCTCTGAGAAGCACCTTTCCCTTAACCAACACCGGTGCTGCAAGTCCTAGCGGATCAAAATAACGCGCCAGCTTTGATAAAACCAACCTCTTTGTTGCCACTAATTCTCCTGCCTCTGCTGGAACATGTAAACTCATCTGATCAGAATTTCCGTCATACCGGTACCCCCAAAATTTTCTCAAAAGACTCATCGTGAGCCACTCCTACCTCTTCACTACGAAAAACTTCTTGCAACGCCTTACTGTTGCTGGACCAGGACCGCAAATCGAAGCCTGCGTCTGCCATACGCGACCTCGCGTTCCTGAAAACATCAGTTAATTCGTTTACATTATTGCCTGTCAGATAAACATTGTCCACATACATCATGTTTTTTAGGAAATAGCTGCAAACATCAGCGGGATACTTAGAAACGTGCTTTTGTATCACGTAGTTCAGTATAAACGGACTTGCAATAAAACCGAATACGATAGATGTGTATCGGTAAACTACCAAAGCTTCGTCCTTCATCCACAAAATACAAAACCTATTGCGATCACACTCATCCGACAGCTTTATTTGCAGGAACGCCTTTCTAATATCTCCCATGACCAAGAAATCGTCATGTCTCAAACCAAGCAAAATATTGAACAAATTGCCCATTAAATCCACTCCAGGATAGGCCGCCTCATTCAAAGACGGATGCTTACCCACTTTAATGCTGCAGTTCAGCACAGGCCTAATTTTCGTGGTACACGTAGGATCTGATCTAACCACCTCTCTGTGAGGCAAATAAATCCTACGTTGAGGAGAGCGCAAAGGAACCTCTTCCAGGATTCCTTCCTCTAGCTGCTGCTTGAAGACAGAATCATACGCATCGTACATGCCCTTCTTGTTGAGCCGGTCTACAACTTTACCCAGAACAGCACGGGCCACAGGAAAATTGTCATTCACGTCTTTCAAGTTGTCATTCCATACTAGCTTAACGTGGTATTTCCCATCTTCAAATTTTATGCCAGAATCAAATTCTTTAATTTTCTCTTGGTCAGAACCACAGAATTCAGTCTCTGATATACCAATAGACTCTAATTTGAAGATGTTGTCTAAGTTAGCTTCGACTTCAGGTTCAGAAAGCACACCACAGACTGGATCTAGGTTAGCAGCTCTGGGTTCCAACACAAAATTTACAGTTGACTCAAAATTAAACTTGGCATCGCGTAAATTGTTATACATTCCGGTAGCCTGCTTACGATCAAGAAAATGCTCTACATTCCCAAAAGGAATCAACATACCGCACCATGAAAAGGCTGAGCCTCTCAAGCACTGGATCATTTTGAAATCGGTTAGGTACTGCATCAAATCGACACCCAAAATTCCTTCTAACACAACCTCATCGCTATGATTCTGGAAGGATGAATCTGCTATCTTGCCACACTTAGCAACGTTTGTAATAGCTTTCTGCAAGCAATTTACAGAAAAAGACATCTGGAAATTTTGATCAATTAGTACCGGTGCCAGAACTGGCTTTGTACCGTCCATTAGATTCACGTTCAAACTCAGCTCAGCAAATTCTCTCACACCCTTCTCCAAAAAAGAATTCACCGAAAACTTTGAGAGCCTTAGATCACCCGTAAACCCAATGCGTTCCAACATCCTTGCAGAGACATATGAACGTTGTGAGCCGCTGTCTAGCAAAAATCTTACCTCAGCCACTGCAGCACCACGACTAACCGGCAACGTAATGGTGGGTAATATGTAGCCAGAGCGAATATCCGATACAGAGTTGAGGCAGGTATTGGTGTTCACACTAGGACAAGCAACTCTAGCATCGGTGCACATAGCAGCCACATGAGATTTCTGTCGACAGAATTTACATTCATAATCTAACCTGGCCGAGCAATTGCTGGCAGTATGTTTAGCGCTGGTACAGTTACAACAGAGGTTTAACTCCAAACAACGTTCTCTTCTGCTGGCATAATTAGGGTAAACGGAACAATTCGTCATGCTATGTCCCTGACTCAAGCAAAATTTGCAAACCCTACGTTCAGGAGCTGTTATAGTTGAATTAGCAAACACAGGAGACTCAAAACGCTTTACCGAACTAGGCTTAGAAATGGAAGGCTTAGCTGTATTTTTAGAGGGTTCGGCGTTCACACGGAGATTCAAAGTCGCAATGACTTCAACATAGTTCTCGAAAATTTCAGAAAGGGACGGATAATTGTTGTTTACTCTACGGGCCAACTCTTGTTTAAATATCATAGGCAGCTTAGAAAAGACGATGTGCCCGAACATCTTACAACTAGTTTTCTCGCCTAAAATATCGTACTCATAAATCTTAAGGTCAGCTATCAAGCTTCTCACTTCACTCAGGTACATTCTAGTTTCAACAAACTCTTTGTCATAATCACATTTTAGGTTGACGAGCTTCATGCAAAATTTGTACACCAATTCCTCCTTATTAAGAAATTCATGCTCTAACAAGTTCAAAGCCACACTATAATTCTCATCATTTACCAGTAAATGTTCCACCAACTTAGCAGCATACCCAGCGAGGTAACTCTTCAAGAAAGTGAATTTTGCAGACCCAGAGAGCTCAGCTCTCCTACCCACAGCATTATTAAATGAGACCATGAAGCTATGGTATTTCAAGCAATCTTGAGAATCCCCCCTGAAAGTTTCCAACTTTATCGGAGGAAGCTTTACATCTTTCACGGCGTTGATTTTATCATTAGCGGAAGCACTAAGTCCACCGTTCTGCGAGAAATCCACCAAAGCCATCTCTACTTCGAGAGTATAAGCTAACTGAGCGTCTACTTCTGCATTAATAGACTCTGCCGAATGTTTGAGTTCTATCATTTGAGCCGTCAGTGCCTCGTCACATTCACCCACCTGAAGCAAATTTCTCCGAATGAGGTCACAATGTACATTAAGCTCAGAAGTAGCGCCTCTCTCACTTGCCTCGGAAGCCTTCTTGATAGCAAGAGTGATCTTACGTTTAAAGATCCCTCTCTTCTGAGCGATAGAAGCATCCATCCTTGGCAAGCTCGGATTCCGTAACTCAGAAACCTGCGGAAAGACTTAGGATTGCGCACGGGAAAGCAAGCGAAGAATCCGGAGATAACAGGAAGAAAATTCGTAAATCAGTGAACAAATTTTGAAAGATAAATTAGGGCGAACAACCTGCAACGTAAAAGAAAAGCTAATAAGTTCAGTATTAAATTGTGTCGAGAATTTGTCCGCGACACAATCTTTTAAGGTGACTTATAGTCAGGTTCAAGTCAAAATTTTATTTAATCTTAACGAATAAGGAATAAAGGTTCTCGATACGAGCAACAAAGAACTACAACGCGAACACACGAACGACTAAAACATTAACGAATAAATTTATCTTGACGAACTAGAAGGATTACGCATAATTAGGAATATACATGAAAGTTAAGGAGCAGCATAAGCGACTGCTTCAAATAAATTGACGAACGGTCGCCCGGTTCGAGGAAAGGCAACAACAGACGTCGCCAGGCTCCAGGTAAGGCAACAACAGACGTCGCCAGGCTCCAGGTAAGGCAACAACAGACGTCGCCAGGCTCCAGGTAAGGCAACAACAGACGTCGCCAGGCTCCAGGTAAGGCAACAACAGACGTCGCCAGGCTCCAGGTAAGGCAACAACAGACGTCGCCAGGCTCCAGGTAAGGCAACAACAGACGTCGCCAGGCTCCAGGTAAGGCAACAACAGACGTCGAAAGGCTCCAGGTAAGGCAAGAACCGACGTCGAAAGGCTCCAGGTAAGGCAACAACAGACGTCGCCAGGCTCCAGGTAAGGCAACAACAGACGTCGCCAGGCTCCAGGTAAGGCAACAACAGACGTCGCCAGGCTCCAGGTAAGGCAACAACAGACGTCGAAAGGCTCCAGGTAAGGCAAGAACCGACGTCGAAAGGCTCCAGGTAAGGCAACAACAGACGTCGCCAGGCTCCAGGTAAGGCAACAACAGACGTCGCCAGGCTCCAGGTAAGGCAACAACAGACGTCGCCAGGCTCCAGGTAAGGCAACAACAGACGTCGCCAGGCTCCAGGTAAGGCAAGAACCAACGTCGCCAGGCTCCAGGTAAGGCAAGAACCGACGTCGCCAGGCTCCAGGTAAGGCAAGAACCGACGTCGCCAGGCTACTGTTCGTGTTAAAAAGAGCGACGTTGAACGATCAAAATGGAAACCAGCTAATAGTTAATATACAAATAAGTATGCGACAAGGTGGCAATGAGGCAATTGTTTCACAGTATTAATAAGTTGACTACAGAGAAATTCATCATTCACCTTCAATAAAAAGACGCCGTTAGACATTGCTTGGAAGAACCGCAGTTACAGACAAGGAAGACAAGAAGGCGCGCGCTGGCTCGGCTAATACTGTAGAGGGGACAAAATATTAAACATGAGCATAATTCTTCACAACGACTGGTGTTAAGTTTTTTCAAGTGGGTATCACAGCAGTAATAAAGCGGCAAAATAGCAAAAAATAGCGCACCTGAACTTATTAGGTCGTCCAGTGTGCTTCTCACTTTAAGGCGCGAAGTTAATTAAGAGAGGCACCGGAAGAACCGGTAAGTGCAAGAAAAGTAAGTGAAAAGGAAGGCTACGTGGGGAGGAATTCAACCCACTAGTAGAAGGCCCCTTTTCCAGGTTAAGTTAGAAGCATGCAATTTTTTTAAGGTTAATTCAAGGTTAATTTAAAGGTTTCAAAGAAAATGGAAAGACCAGCTCAAAGTTTAGTAGAGACTGGTTTAAGATTTCATTAAGCACACACATTCAACCATTCATTCATGAAAATTTAAGATAAGCATAAGGAGAAGAACTTAGGAGAGCTAAGCGCCGAAAAATTGAGCCAGCACGGTTTGTCTCCACGCAAAGACGTCCAGCTCCGCCTCCGTCAAGGGTAGCGTTGACCGGAAACAGCGGCTTACGACCGGTAGCAGAGCGCAATAAAGGACTGCACGGTAGCAAGTCTAAGGCAATTCTGACCTCTCAGCTCCACCGCTCTCGGACTAGCTTGCGAATAGGTCACTATAGGTTGCTACTTTATGTGATTAGCAGACGTGCACCACTTTTGTGAGGAAATCCTCACAGATAATTCCCATTCTTTTTACTTAAATTACATTTTTATTGAGTAATTTTGGTTTTGATGAGAAACTTATTTTGGCAAAATGAAAAAAACACATCAATTTATAATATATATAATAAATATATTAGATGATGTCAACGAAAGCAGCAATAATGTTGCACTTGAACTTTATATATACATATATACATATATACATATATACATATATTTGACTTTATGTGAGCAACATCAAGTCTTTTTGAAGCTTGTCACAATAATTGATTTTTTTTTTAATGGGATTTCTATTTCGACGATTTCGACGGTGGGTGTACGCACCGTACACCCACCGTCGAAATCGATGGGTTTTCAGTCCCGTTAATTTTGACGGAACCCCAGACCAATTATTTTTAAATCTACATAGTAATTCACTTCGTTGAAATAGTTACTAATTGTTTTATAACATTGGATATATTAATGATATTGTGCAATTATCATACATTAATAAAGTGCATGGTTGTGAAAAATTATTCTGCGGGTGAAGCATGAGAACAGTTAACGTTTTACTTAAAGTTTTAAATGAACATTTATTTCACACTAATTGCTGTGCTAAACGAATACATTATTAGATAATTTGTCACAAAAATTTACTTCTTTGTAAATTTATTTTTAATAGGTTGTTTTTGAGGCAAATACTTAACTTGAAGAATCCAAAATGAATTAAAAAAAATTAACGATTGGTGGAAAAAATTTAGGTAAGTCTACGGACTTTACTCCCAGTATTTAAAATTCTCAACTTGAAAAATTCAAAATGCATTGAAAAAAATTAATGATTGGCGGAAAAAAATTTAGGTAAGTCTACGGACTTTACTCCCAGTATTTAAGTTACTTTTTGGTGTGTCATACATTTGTATAATGCATATTACTTACAGTATATATAAAGGAACTTTATTTCTAACATTAACCTAAATCCTGCAAGTAAAATCCGTAGGCCTATACAACATATGAAAAATTGCTTATGTAATTGAACATACGCATATGTACAAAACACCAACTCACCGCCAACACAAACAACACCGCCACAACCCTAACGAGCTTTTTACAAAACAACGCTCGGTAGAAAACTTTATTTGTTTATTTTTTATATTTTTAAGGTGCGAGGTTCCTCAAGGAAGCCCGGATACTTCTCAGGATACCTGCCGGATACGTATCCGGCAGAATAACTTCTGTTTTTCTCGCGGTATGATCTAATAAACTGACTTGGATTGCGTGAGACTTGCCTTCACAACACCGGGCCCTGAAAATAGCGGGAAAGCCTCTGGACCGAGATATGTTCTAGCGGATTACCCGCTAGGAAATTGTGAGAGCCAGTTCTTGGAGATGACTTTGTAGGAGATTTTTGTAAATAAAAGTATGTTGGAGGTTGAGGTTTATGGGGGAAATATGTTGTGTTGAGGTGTGGTACGCGAGCATAGAGTTGCAGGTTACAAAAATTCTAGCGGGAAAACCTCTATATAACTGTTTTAGCGGATTGCCCGCTAGGAAATTGTGGGAGCCAGTTTTTGGAGATGACTTTGCAGGTTTTGTGCAAATAAAAGTATGTTGAGGGTTGAGGTTTATGGGGTATTTTGGATCTCATTCAGGGAACATTTGGGAACATGTATGAACATTTGGGAACATATATGAACATTTAGGAACATATATGAACAATTAGAAACATATATGAACATTTAGGAACATGTATGAACATTTAGGAACATGTATGAACATTTATGAACATATATGAACATTTAGGAACATGTATGAACATTTAGGAACATGTATGAACATTTATGAACATATATGAACATTTAGGAACATATTTGAACATTTAAGAACAGATATGAACACTTAGGAACATATATGAACATTTACGAACATATTTGAACATTTAAGAACATCTCGGAACATTTATAGACAATCTAAGAACGTCTAGGAATATTTAAAAACAATTTAGGAACGTCTAAGAACCTCAAGATCACATGGCGTTGCTAAGTTACCTAGTTATTGAAGCTTGATAATTTTCACCTTTAGCACGTATTATCCTATGTAAATGACTTTTAATCACCATCAACTATTGAACGATGCACTTTAGGAAATATTCGGAACTAATAAAAAATTTTAAGAAATAATTATCTTCTTCCTCTATATATTAATTTCCAAAATACTATTATCTTTTAATTTCGATCTACTACTAATTATTGAAACGGTTCTCCTTTTTTTCATCCTATTAGCTTGTTACCCACCCGATTATCTCCTTATTTACTTGATTATCCCCTTTTTCATGTAATTATCCCACTTTCCACTCAATTATCCCATATTTCACCCTATTATACCCTTTTTTCATTTATTTATCCCATTTTTCACTCAATTATCCCATATTTCGCCCTATTATACCCTTTTTTCATTTATTTATCCCACTTTTCACTCAATTATCCCATATTTCACCCAATTATACCCTTTTTTCATTTATTTATCCCACTTTTCACTCAATTATCCCATATTTCACCCGATTATACCCTTTTTCACCCAATTATCCTGTTTTTCACACAATAATTTCCCCATTCACCCACCTATTCTTTCATTCACTGAATTATTTCTTTTTCCCAAATTAGTCTCACTACTCTGAAAAGAAGTCAATTTCTACCCAATAACAGAAAAGCTACCTATACTGATCCGTTCACTACCCAATTGTTTACTTTTTTATCCAATTACCCCCATTACAACTGAAATAATTTAATTCAAATTAATAATTTCATTTCCATGTATTTTTTGCAGATTATCTTGCAAATTTCACCCAATTCTTTTTAGTTCTTCGAGAAATTTCCAATTTCTGTATAGATTAATTCGTGTTTTCTGATAATTTTTATTTTTATCCAGTTTTCCAGTTTATTACCAAACTTTGTACTGGCTAGGCAATTTTTTCAGTCCTTCAAATAATCCAGAATTTGTCTACGAATTTTTATCAATTCTTCAAACAATCCAGAATAGGTCTACCAATTTTTATCAATTCTTCAAATAATCCAGAATTTGTCTACCAATTTTTATCAATTCTTCAAACAATCCAGAATATGTCTACCAATTTTTATCAATTCTTCAAACAATCCAGAATATGTCTACCAATTTTTATCAATTCTTCAAACAATCCAGAATATGTCTACCAATTTTTATCAATTCTTCAAATAATCCAGAATTTGTCTACCAATTTTTATCAATTCTTCAAACAATCCAGAATATGTCTACCAATTTTTATCAATTCTTCAAACAATCCAGAATATGTCTACCAATTTTTATCAATTCTTCAAACAATCCAGAATATGTCTACCAATTTTTATCAATTCTTCGAATAATCCAGAATTTGTCTACCAATTTTTATCAATTCTTCAAACAATCCAGAATATGTCTACCAATTTTTATCAATTCTTCAAATAATCCAGAATTTGTCTACCAATTTTTATCAATTCTTCAAACAATCCAGAATATGTCTACCAATTTTTATCAATTCTTCAAATAATCCAGAATTTGTCTACCAATTTTTATCAATTCTTCAAACAATCCAGAATATGTCTACCAATTTTTATCAATTCTTCAAACAATCCAGAATATGTCTACCAATTTTTATCAATTCTTCAAACAATCCAGAATATGTCTACCAATTTTTATCAATTCTTCAAACAATCCAGAATATGTCTACCAATTTTTATCAATTCTTCAAATAATCCAGAATTTGTCTACCAATTTTTATCAATTCTTCAAACAATCCAGAATATGTCTACCAATTTTTATCAATTCTTCAAATAATCCAGAATTTGTCTACCAATTTTTATCAGTTCTTCAAACAACCCAGAATATGTCTACCAATTTTTATCAATTCTTCAAATAATCCAGAATTTGTCTACCAATTTTTATCAGTTCTTCAAACAACCCAGAATTTGTCTACCAATTTTTATCAATTCGTCAAGCATTCCGAAATTTTTTAACCAATTTCGTACATTCTTAAAGTTTCCTTTCATTTTTTAACGTTCATTTCCAAACCCCCAATTTCCTAGCCTATTTTATTAGTTATCCAAGCCTAGCCTATTTTTGACATGCATTTCCAATTGCCCAAATATTTAGCATATTATCAAAGTTCATCAGACCAAATCCTATTTTCTAATATTCATTTGCAATTTTCCAGGTTTTCGGCTATTTTCAAACCTTCTCAGCCCAAATCCAACATTTTTAGCAAAAAATTTCATTTTCTCAGTTAATTTCTTCAGTCCCTCATCCTATTTTAAAGACTTTAAGACAATGCCGTCCCATTCCTTAGCAAATTCCCGATTCCATGTGATTGCCACCATTCCCATTCCCGACATGTTCCAGGCCAGTCAATTAGAAGAGATCTGCCCGTCGTAACGCGCCGTAATGGCCCCGCTATTGGCGCAATTGCGATCCATTACGCGTCGGCTGACGTCGTAACCTACGCGCACGTGTTGCGGTTTACGCACTTGGACTCACGCAGTTTACGCACTTGGACTCACGCACTTTACGCACTTGGACTCACGCAGTTTACGCACTTGGACTCACGCAGTTTACGCACTTGGACTCACGCAGTTTACGCACTTGGACTCACGCAGTTTACGCACTTGGACTCACGCACTTTACGCACTTGGACTCACGCAGTTTACGCACTTGGACTCACGCAGTTTACGCACTTGGACTCACGCAGTTTACGCACTTGGACTCACGCACTTTACGCACTTGGACTCACGCACTTTACGCACTTGGACTCACGCAGTTTACGCACTTGGACTCACGCAGTTTACGCACTTGGACTCACGCAGTTTACGCACTTGGACTCACGCAGTTTACGCACTTGGACTCACGCACTTTACGCACTTGGACTCACGCAGTTTACGCACTTGGACTCACGCAGTTTACGCACTTGGACTCACGCAGTTTACGCACTTGGACTCACGCAGTTTACGCACTTGGACTCACGCACTTTACGCACTTGGACTCACGCAGTTTACGCACTTGGACTCACGCACTTTACGCACTTGGACTCACGCAGTTTACGCACTTGGACTCACGCAGTTTACGCACTTGGACTCACGCACTTTACGCACTTGGACTCACGCAGTTTACGCACTTGGACTCACGCACTTTACGCACTTGGACTCACGCAGTTTACGCACTTGGACTCACGCACTTTACGCACTTGGACTCACGCAGTTTACGCACTTGGACTCACGCACTTTACGCACTTGGACTCACGCAGTTTACGCACTTGGACTCACGCACTTTACGCACTTGGACTCACGCACTTTACGCACTTGGACTCACGCAGTTTACGCACTTGGACTCACGCACTTTACGCACTTGGACTCACGCACTTTACGCACTTGGACTCACGCAGTTTACGCACTTGGACTTGCGCAGTTCACGCACTTGGACTTCCACAGTTTACGCACTTGGACTTCCGCAGTTTACGCACATGGACTTGCGCAGTTTACGCACTTGGACTTGCGCAGTTTACGCACTTGGACTTACCCGGTTTACGCACTTGGACTTCCGCAGTTTACGCACTTGGACTTACCCGGTTTACGCACTTGGACTTCCGCAGTTTACGCACTTGGACTTACCCGGTTTACGCACTTGGACTTGCGCAGTTTACGCACTTGGACTTACCCGGTTTACGCACTTGGACTTCCGCAGTTTACGCACTTGGACTTACCCGGTTTACGCACTTGGACTTGCGCAGTTTACGCACTTGGACTTACCCGGTTTACGCACTTGGACTTCCGCAGTTTACGCACTTGGACTTACCCGTTTTACGCACTTGGACTTCCGCAGTTTACGCACTTGGACTTACCCGGTTTACGCACTTGGACTTCCGCAGTTTACGCACTTGGACTTACCCGGTTTACGCACTTGGACTTACCCGGTTTACGCACTTGGACTTCCGCAGTTTACGCACTTGGACTTACCCGGTTTACGCACTTGGACTTCCGCAGTTTACGCACTTGGACTTCCGCAGTTTACGCACTTGGACTTCCGCAGTTTACGCACTTGGACTTACCCGGTTTACGCACTTGGACTTCCGCAGTTTACGCACTTGGACTTCCGCAGTTTACGCTCTTGGACTTACGTGGTTTACGCACTTGGACTTCCGCAGTTTACGCACTTGGACTTCCGCAGTTTACGCACTTGGACTTCCGCAGTTTACGCACTTGGACTTACCCGGTTTACGCACTTGGACTTACCCGGTTTACGCACTTGGACTTACGCAGTTTACGCACTTGGACTTACGCAGTTTACGCACTTGGACTTACGCAGTTTACGCACTTGGACTTACGCAGTTTACGCATTTGGACTTACGCAGCTTACGCACTTGGACTTACGCAGTTTACGCACTTGGACTTACGCAGTTTACGCACTTGGACTCACGCAGTTTACGCACTTGGACTTACGCAGTTTACGCACTTGGACTTACGCAGTTTACGCACTTGGACTTACGCAGTTTACGCACTTGGACTTACGCAGTTTACGCACTTGGACTTACGCAGTTTACGCACTTGGACTTACGCAGTTTACGCATTTGGACTTACGCAGCTTACGCACTTGGACTTACGCAGTTTACGCACTTGGACTTACGCAGTTTACGCACTTGGACTCACGCAGTTTACGCACTTGGACTTACGCAGTTTACGCACTTGGACTTACGCAGTTTACGCACTTGGACTTACGCAGTATACGCACTTGGACTTACGCAGCCTACGCACTTGGACTTACGCAGTTTACGCACTTGGACTTACGCAGTTTACGCACTTGGACTCACGCAGTTTACGCACTTGGACTTACGCAGTTTACGCACTTGGACTTACGCAGTTTACGCACTTGGACTTACGCAGTATACGCACTTGGACTTACGCAGCTTACGCACTTGGACTTACGCAGTTTACGCACTTGGACTCACGCAGTTTACGCACTTGGACTTACGCAGTTTGCGCACTTGGACTCACGCAGTATACGCACTTGGACTTACGCAGCTTACGCACTTGGACTTACGCAGTTTACGCACTTGGACTTACGCAGTTTACGCACTTGGACTTACGCAGTTTACGCACTTGGACTTACGCAGTTTGCGCACTTGGACTCACGCAGTTTACGCACTTGGACTCACGCAGTTTACGCACTTGGACTTACGCAGTTTACGCACTTGGACTTACGCAGTTTACGCACTTGGACTCACGCAGTTTACGCACTTGGACTCACGCAGTTTACGCACTTGGACTCACGCAGTTTACGCACTTGGACTCACGCAGTTTACGCACTTGGACTCACGCAGTTTACGCACTTGGACTCACGCACTTTACGCACTTGGACTCACGCAGTTTACGCACTTGGACTCACGCACTTTACGCACTTGGACTCACGCAGTTTACGCACTTGGACTCACGCAGTTTACGCACTTGGACTCACGCACTTTACGCACTTGGACTCACGCAGTTTACGCACTTGGACTCACGCACTTTACGCACTTGGACTCACGCAGTTTACGCACTTGGACTCACGCACTTTACGCACTTGGACTCACGCAGTTTACGCACTTGGACTCACGCACTTTACGCACTTGGACTCACGCAGTTTACGCACTTGGACTCACGCACTTTACGCACTTGGACTCACGCACTTTACGCACTTGGACTCACGCAGTTTACGCACTTGGACTCACGCACTTTACGCACTTGGACTCACGCACTTTACGCACTTGGACTCACGCAGTTTACGCACTTGGACTTGCGCAGTTCACGCACTTGGACTTCCACAGTTTACGCACTTGGACTTCCGCAGTTTACGCACATGGACTTGCGCAGTTTACGCACTTGGACTTGCGCAGTTTACGCACTTGGACTTACCCGGTTTACGCACTTGGACTTCCGCAGTTTACGCACTTGGACTTACCCGGTTTACGCACTTGGACTTCCGCAGTTTACGCACTTGGACTTACCCGGTTTACGCACTTGGACTTGCGCAGTTTACGCACTTGGACTTACCCGGTTTACGCACTTGGACTTCCGCAGTTTACGCACTTGGACTTACCCGGTTTACGCACTTGGACTTGCGCAGTTTACGCACTTGGACTTACCCGGTTTACGCACTTGGACTTCCGCAGTTTACGCACTTGGACTTACCCGTTTTACGCACTTGGACTTCCGCAGTTTACGCACTTGGACTTACCCGGTTTACGCACTTGGACTTCCGCAGTTTACGCACTTGGACTTACCCGGTTTACGCACTTGGACTTACCCGGTTTACGCACTTGGACTTCCGCAGTTTACGCACTTGGACTTACCCGGTTTACGCACTTGGACTTCCGCAGTTTACGCACTTGGACTTCCGCAGTTTACGCACTTGGACTTCCGCAGTTTACGCACTTGGACTTACCCGGTTTACGCACTTGGACTTCCGCAGTTTACGCACTTGGACTTCCGCAGTTTACGCTCTTGGACTTACGTGGTTTACGCACTTGGACTTCCGCAGTTTACGCACTTGGACTTCCGCAGTTTACGCACTTGGACTTCCGCAGTTTACGCACTTGGACTTACCCGGTTTACGCACTTGGACTTACCCGGTTTACGCACTTGGACTTACGCAGTTTACGCACTTGGACTTACGCAGTTTACGCACTTGGACTTACGCAGTTTACGCACTTGGACTTACGCAGTTTACGCATTTGGACTTACGCAGCTTACGCACTTGGACTTACGCAGTTTACGCACTTGGACTTACGCAGTTTACGCACTTGGACTCACGCAGTTTACGCACTTGGACTTACGCAGTTTACGCACTTGGACTTACGCAGTTTACGCACTTGGACTTACGCAGTTTACGCACTTGGACTTACGCAGTTTACGCACTTGGACTTACGCAGTTTACGCACTTGGACTTACGCAGTTTACGCATTTGGACTTACGCAGCTTACGCACTTGGACTTACGCAGTTTACGCACTTGGACTTACGCAGTTTACGCACTTGGACTCACGCAGTTTACGCACTTGGACTTACGCAGTTTACGCACTTGGACTTACGCAGTTTACGCACTTGGACTTACGCAGTATACGCACTTGGACTTACGCAGCCTACGCACTTGGACTTACGCAGTTTACGCACTTGGACTTACGCAGTTTACGCACTTGGACTCACGCAGTTTACGCACTTGGACTTACGCAGTTTACGCACTTGGACTTACGCAGTTTACGCACTTGGACTTACGCAGTATACGCACTTGGACTTACGCAGCTTACGCACTTGGACTTACGCAGTTTACGCACTTGGACTCACGCAGTTTACGCACTTGGACTTACGCAGTTTGCGCACTTGGACTCACGCAGTATACGCACTTGGACTTACGCAGCTTACGCACTTGGACTTACGCAGTTTACGCACTTGGACTTACGCAGTTTACGCACTTGGACTTACGCAGTTTACGCACTTGGACTTACGCAGTTTACGCACTTGGACTTACGCAGTTTGCGCACTTGGACTTACGCAGTTTACGCACTTGGACTTACGCAGTTTACGCACTTGGACTTACGCAGTTTACGCACTTGGACTTACGCAGTTTACGCACTTGGACTTACGCAGTTTACGCACTTGGACTTACGCAGTTTACGCACTTGGACTTACGCAGTTTACGCACTTGGACTCACGCAGTTTACGCACTTGGACTTACGCAGTTTGCGCACTTGGACTCACGCAGTATACGCACTTGGACTTACGCAGCTTACGCACTTGGACTTACGCAGTTTACGCACTTGGACTTACGCAGTTTACGCACTTGGACTTACGCAGTTTACGCACTTGGACTTACGCAGTTTACGCACTTGGACTTACGCAGTTTGCGCACTTGGACTCACGCAGTTTACGCACTTGGACTCACGCAGTTTACGCACTTGGACTTACGCAGTTTACGCACTTGGACTTACGCAGTTTACGCACTTGGACTCACGCAGTTTACGCACTTGGACTCACGCAGTTTACGCACTTGGACTCACGCAGTTTACGCACTTGGACTCACGCAGTTTACGCACTTGGACTTACGCAGTTTACGCACTTGGACTTACGCAGTTTACGCACTTGGACTCACGCAGTTTACGCACTTGGACTCACGCAGTTTACGCACTTGGACTCACGCAGTTTACGCACTTGGACTCACGCAGTTTACGCACTTGGACTCACGCAGTTTACGCACTTGGACTCACGCAGTTTACGCACTTGGACTCACGCAGTTTACGCACTTGGACTTACGCAGTTTACGCACTTGGACTCACGCAGTTTACGCACTTGGTCTTACGCAGTTTACGCACTTGGACTTACGCAGTTTACGCACTTGGACTTGCGCGGTTGACGCACTTTGACTTACGCAGTTTACGCCCTTGGACTTACGCAATTTACGCATTACAGTTTACGCACGTTACGAATTTCAGTTTACGCACATTAAGCATTTCAGTTTACGCACTTTACGCATTTCAGTTTACGCACGTTACGCATTTCAGTTTACGCACGTTACGCATTTCAGTTTACGCACTTTACGCATTTCAGTTTACGCACTTTACGCATTTCAGTTTACGCACTTTACGCATTTCAGTTTACGCACGTTACGCATTTCAGTTTACGCACGTTACGCATTTCAGTTTACGCACTTTACGCATTTCAGTTTACGCACTTTACGCATTTCAGTTTACGCACGTTACGCATTTCAGTTTACGCACTTTACGCATTTCAGTTTACGCACGTTACGCATTTCAGTTTACGCACTTTACGCATTTGAGTTTACGCACGTTACGCATCTCAGTTTACGCACTTTACGCATTTCACTTTGCGCACTTTACGCATTTCACTGTACGCACTTTACGCATTTCAGTTTACGCACTTTACGCATTTCAGTTTACGCACTTTACGCATTTCACTGTACGCACTTTACGCATTTCACTGTACGCACTTTACGCATTTCAGTTTACGCACTTTACGCATTTCAGTTTACGCACTTTACGCATTTCACTGTACGCACTTTACGCATTTCAGTTTCCGCACTTTACGCATTTCAGTTTACGCACTTTACGCATTTCACTGTACGCACTTTACGCATTTCAGTTTACGCACTTTACGCATTTCACTGTACGCACTTTACGCATTTCAGTTTACGCACTTTACGCATTTCAGTTTACGCACTTTACGCATTTCAGTTTACGCACTTTACGCATTTCAGTTTACGCACTTTACGCATTTCAGTTTACGCACTTTACGCATTTCAGTTTACGCACTTTACGCATTTCAGTTTACGCACTTTACGCATTTCGGTTTGCGCACTTTACGCATCTCAGTTTACGCACGTTACGCATCTCAGTTTACGCACTTTACGCATTTCACTTTGCGCACTTTACGCATTTCACTGTACGCACTTTACGCATTTCAGTTTCCGCACTTTACGCATTTCAGTTTACGCACTTTACGCATTTCAGTTTACGCACTTTACGCATTTCAGTTTACGCACTTTACGCATTTCAGTTTACGCACTTTACGCATTTCAGTTTACGCACTTTACGCATTTCAGTTTACGCACTTTACGCATTTCAGTTTACGCACTTTGCGCATTTCAGTTTACGCACTTTACGCATTTCAGTTTACGCACTTTACGCATTTCGGTTTGCGCACTTTACGCATCTCAGTTTACGCACTTTACGCATTTCACTTTACGCACTTTACGCATTTCACTTTACGCACTTCACGCATTTTAGTTCCATAAATTTTCATTGTTCTATTTTTGAATATGTTATTCATAATAACTATGGGTTCTATGATATTGATAAGAATGTATGCAAGCAAATTTCAAATGAATCGTCTTTCTAATGGATCTCTTATGGAAATAATTAATAAATATATGCTTCTGTATGTGTTTTAATTAAGGCATATAATTAGGTATTTTCAAAATGAATATTAACTAATATTTATTAAATTTAATATCTATTCATTTTGAATTAATATTAAACAATGTTTAGCAAATATTATATCTATGCAGCGTAAATAATTTTGTTTTCAATGTATACATGACATTTCATTTATTTACTAGTTTTTAAATGTTCAAACGACCCGCAATCAAATAATTGGGCGATTCCCCTAGGCCTAGAAGCACTGTAGGCCTAACATTTCATTCTTCCCAGCAAATAATGATTCTAAGGTTAAAAGCCCCTTAAATTGCCCTTAAATCGTCCCTGAAACGGCCATAAATGGTCGGCTCTGAAGCATGCCGTTGTATGGGGTCATTTCTTCCCCGTATCTTTTTTTGCCTTAAGATATTAAGAGGTCGCGTCAGCGAGCTGGGGGAGTCTGGGGAGAAATGGGGGATTTAGGGGAAAATAGCAAATTTTGGGAGAAATGGGGAATTCGAGGAGGATTAAAAGAATTTAGAGAGATATGAGGGAATTGTGGGAGAAATAAGGGGATTTGGGATGAATTGAGGGAATTTTGGGAGAAATAAGGGGATTTGGGATGAATTGAGGGAATTTAGGGAGGAATTTCGGAATTTAGTGGTAAATGGTGTAAATTTAGGGAGAAATATGGGAATTTGGGATGAATTGAGGGAATTTAGGGAGAAATAAGGGGATTTGGGATGAAATGAGGGAATTTAGGGAGAAATAAGGGGATTTGGGATGAAATGAGGGAATTTAGGGAGAAATAAGGGGATTTGGGATGAAATGAGGGAATTTAGGGAGAAATAAGGGGATTTGGGATGAATTGAGGGAATTTAGGGAGGAATTGAGGAATTTAGAGGCAAATGGTGGAAATTTAGGGAGAAATAAGGGAATTCAGGGGAATATGGGAAAATTTAAGAAAAACAGGAAGTTTAGCAATAAGATAGAAAATTGTTAGCTTTGAGAATGAAGATTTTTTTTTATTACACTGAAGATAGGACTGTAAATGCTGGTAAAAATAAATCAATGAAAGAATTTACACTATTTAGGAAATAATGAGTTTAGAGATCTTCATAAGTGACTGGAAAAATGTACGATTTTGAGCCTAAATTTTTTTATCGCGACTGAAAAATCCTTGAAAATAGTTAGTAGATTTTACGAAAATTCTAAATTCATCCAGCAAATTAGCTAACTGTTGTTAAATAATAAATAAAAGAGCTGATGATAATATTTTCATAAATATAATGCCAAAATATGAGAATTTTCAGTACAATATCTAATGTTCACAGGTATAGTGTTTATTACAGCAATACAATAAATACGTCAGAGAGCAAAATATATTGCTCCATAAATACATAGGGAACTAATAGTGAAATATTATTGAATTAATAATGAGGCAAATAGTTAAATAGAGGAAATGAGGACTCAAATAAAAACAGAGTATAGAGAAAAAGAGATCACCTTAGCAACAGACTCATAATAACGCAACTCGACGACCAATTCTCTACAAAATCAAAATATAGATAACACAAGCACGCAACTGACGCTCCTCAGTCACGCTCGTTGCCGTGACTGACGCTCGTCAGCGTCGGAAATAAGATCATCAGTCAGGCTGACAGTTGTGTGCGTCAGTTGCTGATCGAAGTGTCAGCCTGCAGCCTTGTTTTGTAGGGCTGATGGCTTCCCTCACTCCCCCACACCCCCCACACTCCCCCACACTCCCCCACACTCCCCCACACTCCCCACACTCCCCCACACTCCCCCACACTCCCCTACACTCCCCCACACTCCCCCACATTCCCCCACACTCCCCCACACTCCCCACACTCACCCACACTCCCCCACACTCCCCCACACTCCCCCACACTCCCCCACACTCCCCCACACTCCCCCACACTCCCCACACTCCCCCACACTCCCCCACACTCCCCCACACTCCCCCACACTCCCCCACATTCCCCCACACTCCCCCACACTCCCCACACTCACCCACACTCCCCCACACTCCCCCACACTCCCCCACACTCCCCACACTCCCCACACTCCCCCACACTCCCCCACACTCCCCCACACTCCCCCACACTCCCCCACACTTCCCACACTCCCCCACACTCCCCCACACTCCCCCACACTCCCCCTCACTCCCCCACACTCCCCCACACTCCCCCACACTCCCCCACACTCCCCCACACTCCCCCACACTCCCCCACACTCCCCCACACTCCCCCACACTCCCCCACACTCCCCCACACTCCCCCACACTCCCCCACACTCCCCCACACTCCCCTACACCCCCCACACTCCCCTATACTCCCCCACACTCCCCCACACTCCCCCACACTCCCCCACACTCCCCCACACTCCCCCACACTCCCCCACACTCCCCACACACTCTCCCACACACCCCCACACTCCCCCACACTCCCCACACTCCCCCACACTCCCCCACACTCCCCCACACTCCCCACACTCCCCCACACTCTCCCACACTCCCCCACACTCCCCCACACTCCCCACACTCCCCCACACTCCCCCCACACTCCCCCACACTCCCCCACACTCCCCCACACTCCCCCACACTCCCCCACACTCCCCCCACACTCCCCCACACTCCCCCACACTCCCCCACACTCCCCCACACTCCCCCACACTCCCCCACACTCCCCCACACTCCCCCACACTCCCCTACACCCCCCCACACTCCCCTATACTCCCTCACACTCCCCCACACTCCCCCACACTCCCCCACACTCCCCCACACTCCCCCACACTCCCCCACACTCCCCACACACTCTCCCACACACCCCCACACTCCCCCACACTCCCCACACTCCCCCACACTCCCCCACACTCCCCCACACTCCCCACACTCCCCCACACTCTCCCACTCCCCCCACACTCCCCCACACCCCCACACTCCCCCACACTCCACACACTCCCCCACACTCCCCCACACTCCCCCACACTCCCCACACTCCCCCACACTCTCCCACACTCCCCCACACTCCCCCACATTCCCCCACACTCCCCCACACTCCCCACACTCACCCACACTCCCCCACACTCCCCCACACTCCCCCACACTCCCCCACACTCCCCACACTCCCCCACACTCCCCCACACTCCCCCACACTCCCCCACACTCCCCCACACTTCCCACACTCCCCCACACTCCCCCACACTCCCCCACACTCCCCCTCACTCCCCCACACTCCCCCACACTCCCCCACACTCCCCCACACTCCCCCACACTCCCCCACACTCCCCCACACTCCCACCCACACTCCCCCACACTCCCCCACACTCCCCCACACTCCCCCACACTCCCCCACACTCCCCCACACTCCCCTACACCCCCCACACTCCCCTATACTCCCCCACACTCCCCCACACTCCCCCACACTCCCCCACACTCCCCCACACTCCCCCACACTCCCCCACACTCCCCACACACTCTCCCACACACCCCCACACTCCCCCACACTCCCCACACTCCCCCACACTCCCCCACACTCCCCCACACTCCCCACACTCCCCCACACTCTCCCACACTCCCCCACACTCCCCCACACTCCCCACACTCCCCCACACTCCCCCACACTCCCCCACACTCCCCCACACTCCCCCACACTCCCCCACACTCCCCCACACTCCCCCACACTCCCCCACACTCCCCCACACTCCCCCACACTCCCCCCACACTCCCCCACACTCCCCCACACTCCCCCACACTCCCCCACACTCCCCTACACCCCCCCACACTCCCCTATACTCCCTCACACTCCCCCACACTCCCCCACACTCCCCCACACTCCCCCACACTCCCCCACACTCCCCCACACTCCCCACACACTCTCCCACACACCCCCACACTCCCCACACTCCCCACACTCCCCCACACTCCCCCACACTCCCCCACACTCCCCACACTCCCCCACACTCTCCCACACTCCCCCACACTCCCCCACACCCCCACACTCCCCCACACTCCACACACTCCCCACACTCCCCCACACTCCCCCACACTCCCACACTCCCCACACTCTCCCACACTCCCCCACACTCCCCCACACTCCCCACACTCCCCACACTCCCCCACACTCCCCCACACTCCCCCACACCCCCCCACACTCCCCCACACTCCCCCACACTCCCCCACACTCCCCCACACTCCCCACACTCCCCCACATTCCCACACTCCCCCACACTCCCCACACTCCCCCACACTCCCCCACACTCCCCCACACTCCCCACACTCCCCCACACGCCTCAAACTCCCCCACACTCCCCCACACTCCCCACACTC